>JAABKJ010001869.1:0-29309 GCA_011634705.1 Andricus grossulariae
TATTGATTTTTTTCGAAATGACCTTGACCACGAATTAAAACGAATTGAAACTCATTCAATTCGCGCTGGCTCAATTCATTTAAACGAATCAGAAAGCGGAATTCGGGCAAATTCCACAATGTTAATACGCCGCAAGTCGCCTCAATTAGTTTCTTTTTACTGGGATAGGAATTCCACCCCAAATTTCCTTCACAAGTTGGTTTACGACAAGGGTTATAAACATCCGTCTCGTCATGGACATCCGGTAGTGCACGTCTACCAACATTCTTCCTGCATCACTCAGGAAAAAAATACAATCATCATTCTTATTACCCCCGTTATTAAATAATGATGTTGAGGCCAAGCCAACAGCATGAATGGCTGTTCTGAATTTTCCCTGAAAAGCTACTTGAAAACCGTCCTTCTTTGAATTATACTCGGTCAATCTTTGCTTGATTTTTGGATTTATTATTGGTGGATGAATCGCCTTAAACTCATTATGCAAAGGATACTTTTTTATTAATTCCTCCATTGCTTCCTTCGTGGATCCATTTTGCAAAATATGAGACAATTTTTAGATGAAGACGTTGTGAAACTTATCGAAAGAGACTTTTTTCTCTACAAAATCATCTCGAAGATTTTTTCAAGTAGATTTACTTAATTGAACGTCACCTTCAACGAAATCCTTTTTTTTAGCAAGGACGGTGGGCGTGAACGGCGCTCATGATCGGTATCGTTAGAGTATTCACTTTAAGAGTAATCCGTCGCACCTCTCGGGTCACGATCAGGATAAAAATAACAACCCTGTTTTCATTTGTTTGTATTTGCCGGATGTCGACCTTGACGATCACGATCATCATCTTTTGATCGCGTCGCATCTCGCAGATGACGATCGCGGTTATGATCTTTTGAGACTATTGCACCTCACACATAACGATCAGAGTTACGATCTTTTGAACCTGTCGCATCTCGCAAATAACGATCACGGTTACAGCCTTTTCAACCCGTCGGATCTCGCAAATAACAATTAGGGTATTTTTGAACATTTGGATCCGTCGCATCTCGCAGATAACGATCGGGATTGCGAGTCTTTGTCTTGCGATTCTCATGTGTTACGGCCCCTGATCAAGAAGGTAAAAAATATCGCGTTCAAAATGATTACTCGGTAGTACTGTTGTTATCCACACAATTTCGCCAGAATCTTCAGCACAACAAGAAAGCTACCACCCCTGGCATCTTCTCTCACTTACGCCACCTATCCCGTCATATCGTTTATAACGGATGGGTGACATTTTTACATGAGTATATCGATGAATTATATTTGAGTCTCGTTCTCATGATTACTCAGTAGATGTTTAGCTATACCTTTCTAAATAATTCTTCAAATCTTTTCAAAAATCAAAATCTTGTTTTTATTGACTTGTAAAATTATAAAGTCATTGACATCTGTGAAATATAAACAAAGGAATTACATAGAGCTTCAATACTTATGATATTTATCTTATGTGAAGAATCGATTACATTCACAAAAACGCTATCTTTCTCAATAGGTCTATTATCGAACTGAGAAAACACCTTTGATTCTTTAAACCACCCAGCTGTACTTTTGATTACGCTTAGATCAACCCCTAACTTGAGAGCCGCATGCCGAGTACTATGCGTACTAAACTCTTCACCTATACCACAACGTATTAAAAAAGAGCGGATCCATCTTCTGATGGTTTGAGAGCTTGCAGCCTTGTGAGGTTTTCTAATCGTCAATAACAAATGATCGGCATCTCCACGCAGCGGTTAAGTAAGAGTTTTGGCTTATCTTCAAACTTAGGTAATAATAAGAGAGGCTGAGTAGCTCCTGGCCGTGAAGTCTTAATCAGATCACTTATTTTAATTTCGAAGCCATTTGAATTTTTAGAAATATTAGTAAGTTTCAATAAAAATAAAGGTTGAACCCTGTGAGCCGTCCCTAACGCTAAAATAATGACAAGTCTGTCCGTCAGTTCGGTCAGTTTTAAACAATGCAACGGATGTAATCTCGCAACTGATTATAAAATTTGATTCATATCCCACGTTTTATCATATTTTGGCCTAACTGACCTGGATCTAAACACTCCTTTAAAAAACCTAGATAACACTGAGCTTTTTGAGATCCTATCACAGATAACTAACGAAATAGCCTCTCGACTATTCTTCGGGCTTCCATATGAGGCACCTGTATTAAACTGCTTTGTTAACCATGCTAATACATGTTTATCCTCTGCCTCGTAAGGACTGCCCTTCATTAATGAGCAGTACTGAACCCATTCTCGTATTGGCTCACGATATTTTTGCCACGTATTTGTCGATAAAGAAGCAATCAAAAGATCTATAGATTCCTCTGGAATGTTTTGTTGTCTATAAGCCTCCCTGATAACTTGCCGGAAATCAACATCAACTTTCTGGCGAGCGGATGCTGTTGCAATTTATCGGGTGATAAACGTAAATTAGGTGAAGTTTAAAAAATCATGGGTGTTTCTACTAACAGGGATTTGAACACCGGAAACCAGGGCTGTGTATGCCAGTCTGGCCCGATGATCACTCCCTGCGCTTGGTCCGCCACAATTTTTTTAATCACTCGCAAAATCATCGCAAAAGGTGGAAACGCGTAAAACTTTAGGTTGCTCCAATCTAACGTAAACGCATCAATGATTAACGCCTGCGGATCACAATGCCACGAGCCAAATTACTAACATTTTGCATTGATATTGGATGCAAAGAAATCAATCTCAAATGGCCTCCATTCCTCGTTAATTCTACCAAACACCTCGTGCGATAATTCCCATTCTGTGTCAAAATTTTCAATTCACGATCCTTTATCCGCTTCTGTATTTTCTCTAGACACGATATAATACACATAAATCCATAATTACCTGACTTCGTACCACTGCTATTTATCAGGCGCAATTTGAGCCAGCTGAGGAAACTGAATCCCCCCCATGCGATTAACATACGAGATTGCCGTTGTATTATCAATTCTTAAAAGGATTTTACATACTTGAAGATCTTTAGCAAAAAAATTCAAAGCTATAAATGCGGCTACGAGCTCCAAGTAATTTACGTGTGAACTACTTTCTGCTTCCCTCCAGTATTCGCAGACTAACTCTCCATCGCAAAAAGCTCCACACCTTGACAACGAAGCGTCTGAGAAAAGTTACATTTTGAAATTAAAAGGTCTTATCCGATTAAATGCAATATCGATTTTACCCTCCCACCAAACAAAGGCGTCCTGCAGTGCCTCTGAAAAAGTCATCTTTGCATCATAATTATCATAATTTTTTAATAGTTAATTTTGAACCGTCGAATCAGCGCTAAAATCGTTTTTCATTTTTTATCTGGAAGTTCGAACGTTAAATTTATAGATGTCTCCGGATAACCAGTTTGACCTAGATTCCTCTGAGGTCCCTGCGATCGGTCCGAATGCGCTCTCGATGGTAGATATTGGTTCCGTTGAAAATCCCGGGGCTTGCCCGTCTGTGATTGACCTTGACTTTTCACAGGCGGGCCTCGCCAGTTTCTCGAAGGAGTCATACGTGGCTGCGTCTTTTTTAACGTGATCACTGGCTTTAGCGTTAATCCCACCTTTTCCATAGACTTAGCAGTATTCAGCTTCTCCGATAGATTCGCTCCAAACACTCATCTGTCGAAGCCTTTTCTAGCATAGCTTTAGCTTTCTTATCCAAGCTTGGATAAATAAAATCTCAAATCTAAAGCTTCGCTTTAGATAATCGAAAATGGACCTCAGAAATAAGCTTAGCTGCATCTAATTGGAACTTAATTACCAGCTCTCGATCCTCTTTCTTCAATTCCGTCTTGACAAGTGAAGCCGCAAGCCCTGGCCCAATTTCTGAAATAGCTGAGCCGACTAAACTTTGATCCGAAGCAAAAAATTTGTCACGCTTTTGACTGAATCATTGTTAGAGGCCTCAATATTTGGATCGAGCTTCGGAGACTTCAAAAGAACACTGCCCTCTCGGGGATATGCGACCAGAAATTCGGCTTTCTCCTCCTTCTTTAAGCCCTCATGCGTCTAAAGTGTCACACGAGACGCAAGCTTTTTTCTTCCTCCGTCGGAACCCCTTTTTCCTTAGGTGTTTTTTCACCATCAAAGTTATCATTTTTACTGCCGTAGTCCTCTAAAACAAACCTGTCATGAATCTGTCCTCTCGTGAGGGCCCACCGCCGTAACGCACGGTCTATCTCATCTCACGTGTGCAAGAACTGAGCCTGTCGCCAGAAAAGGTTTACACTTACTTGAATTTTCACTTCTTACGGAAGGATCGTCATATCTGTGCTCATAATAATCCTCTCGCTCAGCATATTTCCTGCTACGACCATAATTGGTGTCGGAACTGCTTTCCGTTGACGAACTGCGCGAGTGACGATGGCTTCCCTTAACCAACACTTTAATTTTACGATATAAATCATCAATCTCGTCATCCCGATGACTTCTCTTTCCCTTAGAATGCTTCCCCATTACTCACACCGATAATCTTCTACTAAACGAACACTATCGAAAAACAAACTACGAAAAATAAACTCAAGGGAACAGCGAAGATGTGGCGTTGGCATGCACAAAAACATTTATGACGATATAGGTGGCGTAAGTGAGAGAAGATGCCAGGGGTGCTAGATTTCTTTTTGTGCTGAAGATTGTGGCGACATCGTGTGGATAATAACAGTACTACCGAGTAGTCATGAGAACGAGACTTAAATATAATGAGTTATGTGATAGAAAAGAAGAGGGAGATAAAAAAAGGTTTGAAGAGGGGACAGAAAAGGCTAGCACGGAAGAAGAATTATGGAAAGTAGTAAAAAAGGAAAGGAAAAAAGAAAAATAGTTAATCAGGAGATCGAAATGTTATTGGAAAAAATATTTTTTAGTATTTTTAGGGGGAGTGGATAAGAAAATAACGAAGGAGGGAAAACAGGGAAGGGAAGAGGACGAAGAAGAGGATTTCACAAGGAATAAGGATGGAAAGAAGGGATAGTGGTATCAAATGTGGGGAAAAGGAAAAGAAGAAGGGGTACGATTATGGAGGGGTGACGTTAACCCCGACATTATATAAGATATGTGCGACAGTAGCATTACAGAGTTTAAAGAAAGAAGTAGAGGAAAAAAAGTAGCAGAGATCTTTAAAGAAACAAAAGTTAAGGTTAGAGTGGGAGAACAAATAGCAGGTGATTATTAGTTGAATTGGCTAGAAACGTGAGGCAGGGTTGTCCTATAAGCCCACTCCTCTTTGATATATTACTTTAAGATTTGGAAGAGGAGTTGAAAAAAAAAGTTGAGGAGACGTAAGTCTTGGAGAAAAAAGAATGTACACCGTGGCATATGCGGATGAAATAGTGATGTTGGCAGGAAATGATGAAGGACGGGCGGCTTTAATTACGGGATTCAAAAAATACTGGGCCAAAAAAAAGTGAGGATTAATACGGATACAACGAAGGTGATGAGGTTTAGATAGGGCGGAGGTAGGAAGAAAAAGGCATATCGACATAAAAATGTTTACAGGTAGAGAAAGTGAAGGAATCTAAATATCTTAGTTTTATCATTCAAACTAATCCGGAACAAGGGATATTAAGGAAAGTTTGAAGAAAGTGACGGTGGTATTAAAACAGATACAATGAATAGGAAAAATAAAATTTTAAAAAGATTTAAATACACGAATTAGGTTTTTTGATATGATGCCATGGCCGTTATTGATCTATGGGAAGGACATGGGAGATATATTAGACGAACATTAGGTCTAGACCCTAGAGTGGAGAAATACGCGTTATATGGTTAGAGAAGAGGCTCTACGGGATAGCTTACGAACAACGGCGGGAAAGGGGCGTAAAAATTCGATGAGAGACTTAAGGAGAGAAAGGGAGGAGTATTAGGGACAATTTGTTACAAAGCGATTGAAGCAAGAGGAAATAGAGCCGTAAAGTTAACCCGAAAGGAGGAAGAATAAAGAGAGAAGAAGAAGGATGAAACACAGATTATGGGGGATTCGAAAAAAGGAGATAGAGACAAGCAGGTAATAGATAGATGGGATAGGATAGGGGAATGAATATACAAAAAATGGTACTATGTGATGAAATGAATGGATTGCCAAACATCTGGGAAGAGGATGGAGGAAAAGAGGCAGACCAGAACATCTAGCTAGGGACTGGAAAATAAAGTAAAAGAATCGATGTTTTGGGAGAAGCATGAGAAGACTAAATACAGAGGGGATTACAAGATAATATTATGAAATTTTAGGGGACGAAGGACTAAGAGAAGAATGGACGAAAGCGCGCAAACCATATACTTTTTCATGAAAAATGTATTCCTCTCTTTCTTGTTACAGAGTTAAGTTCACAATTCGAATGTTTGCCTGATGGCAAACCTATTCCCGGTTCTTCTCGCGGCGGAGCTTCTTCCTCTTCTACTACTTCTGAAAGAAATAATGCACCTGATAGGTCTATTGCTCCTGCCGACCCTCCTCTTCGTGCCAGATCCAGGTCTCCTGCTGCAAATATTGATCCTCATTCCAGGTCCAGTCGACTTCCTATGAGATTGGGACTTGAAAATATTACATCTATTCGCCTTATTTCCAGAAAGAATCCGCACCGGATATTCAAGCTTCGAAGATACACTTTTCCTGCTGATAAAGAACTTGAATTAAGAATCGGAAATAATCGGTATGAGCCTGTTCCAACTTCAGAACAAATCGTTTTGTCAACATTCGATGGTGATGTGCTTGCAATATTGGAGAGTTATAATGTTTTTGCTGGATTATATAATCGTCTTGCTAGAAAACGTATGAAAATAAACATGGAAAGTGGTACGGTTACCGCATTGACTCAAAATGAAATCAATGAAATTCCAGTAGGCGCCCAACGACCAATCGATCGATTTTTTCGACCAGAGACGGTAAGCCACGTGTAAACCGCAATCCTCTACACAATTAATTCATTTAAATAAAAAATTCAGAACTGAAATATAATATTTTTCGTGATCCAAAGTTGGATCAAAATGTTATAAGCCCTAGTTAGAAATAAAAATAGAAATATAATGTATTATATTAAGGCTTTTATTTTTCATCAATGTCCAAGCCTGCTTTTTTACCTTTATTGCGATTTTTTCACTACCGGTCTACACCTTCTTTCCATACCTATGGTCATCGATCTTTTCACCATTTTGCACATTATCCATGCCCATTCCTTTATTTCTTTCTCCTCATATTGCCAGACTTTAGTTGGTCATCCGTAAATAATTATTTCTTTCCTTTTCATGTCCTCCTCCCCGGCTCTTTCCTTTCCATCTTTCCCCATTTCCAAAATGTTCTCTACCTCTCCTCGCAACTTCTTAAAATATTTTGTCTATTCCATTATCTCAATATCCTGATTTACTCTTTTCTTTCTTCTGGACAAAGTTGAAAGTAGAGGGCCGATAGAGGACGGACATTTCAGTTTACGAACATCGTCAATCGCGCGCTACAGGCGCGTTTGGATATTTTATTTAAGGGGTAAAATAAATTTTAATGAAAAAGAAACGCCGGAATCTGACCAGTTTACCGTGACGCTTTTAGCCGGTTCCCAGCTAGTATCCCCGACCGGCGCACGGTTAAAACTGGGGCTATCCGGCCGGCTTCCTGTCGAATCCCTGTTACGATTTCTATAAGGGTTCCAGGTTCTTTTTCACAATTATGGAAATATTTGGAAACGTTTTAAAATCTTTTTAAATATTCTCTTGGAATTACTTTTTCAAAATTATAAATCATTTGAAATTTTTTCCTACGAATCTCGACAAAATTGTGTTATTCACTTAAAACCTTTCAAAATTCTTGAAGATTATTTATTTGGAAATTTGTCTAAAATCAATAGTCAATTTTTAATTAAAAATTCATCACATGAATACTTGTATTCAATTTGGCAATTTTACAAACAAATAATCATTCACTTTTTTGGTTAAATAATAAAAATTGTCCCTAAAATAACTCCATCTTCAATTACAAAAAAAAAATTAATTATCATTAATTAAAAAATTATCAATTTCACCGCTAGAGTTGAAAGATATTTTTCATCATACCTTCATCGAAAGATCGATTTTCAATGCCTGTAGAGCGAAGCGAAAGTGGCCGAATTCCCCCCTAGGGAGGAAAAATGATGACGTAGCGGCATGAAAAGAAATAAAACGGCTCGTGATTGGCCGAAAGCAGAATCTCTCTATTGTGACGCGATAGTTCCCTCTCTCTTTCCATCTCCGTCATAATAGCACGAGCGCTGCAGCCAACTTCAAGTGACTAATCTAACCTCTTGTCAACTGTCAAAATATTACAGTCGATTATTCTCAACAAAATAAATTCGGTTCGCGAACAAAGGAAAATCTATCTCCGATGAAGGTATGATGAAAAATAGCGTGCACAACTCGGGTCGAAAGGCTATAGATTGCAACAAGTGTGAGTGCTGCCCTCGCTTCGCTCAGGCAGCAAACTTCACACTCATTGCAATCATAGCCTTTCAACCCTAGTTGTGCAATATACTATTAGTTGTTTTCTTTCTTTTTTTCGAGTATTGGTTTTCGGATTTTAAAGAAGTTCAGATATCGATTCAACATTTGTTATTGACCTGGGAATCGGTATCACGTCCTGGTGGGAAATATTTAAACCAATATAAAAACATTATTATAGTCGCTTTTAACAACATCAATTTTTTAGAATAAATTTACGATAATGTCGCAAAAAGAGTGGTATTCTTCAAAGCGACTATAATAATATTGTAATATCGTTTTTAATAACTATTCATGGGAGGCAATACGATAGGTTTTACAATCCACGCTTGGCTGTGTGCGCTCTTTTAATTATTACAAGTATCTTTATTTAGGAAAAAAATTGAACTAAATAAATAAATTAAATAATAAATTCATAGACTCCTCTCTGTGAGCAACCAGAATTAAACTATTTATAATTATTTGGCCTACAATTTCGTGTTCAACGCTGGACTTGCGATTCGCAGATGGGATTATCGAAACATAATAAAATTATTGCACAGGACTCTCCCGTATGGAAAAGACGATTGTGACCAAACAGGGTCCCAGACAAGTTGCCCAAATACCAATTAGGCAGCCCAATTACTGCCAGATTGTGCTCAAGCCTGGCTTGTAACGGTGAGTTGTATCTATGCCCAATTAAGCGATCCACTTGGGCCCCAGTTGGGCAATCTTAATTATGCCTAATTAGCTCCAAAAGATGATTTTTTATTAATATTATATTAATAAAGCATTTCGATTATGTGCTGAACTCACACATTTTATTTTAATGAAGAATACAAACATTAGTTTGTTTCTGAAGGCGGAAGTTAGATTTTTTGGATGAGACAGTGCAAAATTTCTGAAGCACTCAAACTTTATCGCTAACATTCGATAAATCGGGATTAGGGTTATAAAAACGCACTTGGAAAATTGTCTAGACCCTGGAACTTTTTTCATTCGTACTGTGAAAATATTTGTGGTTACACAAATATCAATTTACTCTATGCTATCATTCCCAATACTCTAAATGGAAGAATGAATCAATTAATTAAATAAATAGGCTTACACTATATTTCAGCCCTTTCTGGGAGAATATACTGCGGAGACGTAATAAAATTACAGGTGAAACCCTGGAATATTAAAAGCATAACCTCTTGTTGGATTACCTTGCATGCTTGCATGTTTTCGCATACTTGTGAATCGTTCAAATTTTCGATTGCTAGATGTTCAATTTCATTCATTAATTTCTACATTAATTACTAGTGTTTA
The DNA here is from genome assembly GCA_011634705.1 of Andricus grossulariae. NCBI lineage: Eukaryota > Metazoa > Arthropoda > Insecta > Hymenoptera > Cynipidae > Andricus > Andricus grossulariae. The sequence goes on from JAABKJ010001869.1 coordinate 9,782, forward strand.
AACTCAATACCAGAATCTGGTTCCTTTATTCACCAGATTCGGTTTTTCGTTTGATCTGATCATTTCTCCCGCCAGTCTGGTCGATTAGAGCGAGCAGCAGCTGAGACAGACTTTAGCCTCTGGCATACAAGTCAGACATTGCTACTAGGGTAGTTATCTAAATTCTGACTCATTACATTTTGATTCAACAGTCCCTCCTGAAGCTTGTTAAATCGAAGACTTTCGGAGGATAAGGTTTCTCACGCTTTCCCGAGAATTTAGGACGAAAAATTAGCGAAGTCGATACATAAAAAAGGGCCTTCAATCCACGCAACAATCCATTGACAAAGTCTTCCTCGACAGGATTGGGTATTATGGCTTACACATGTTCGCCAGACTTAGCCAGACTCAAGTATCTAGAAAATCTCTTGTGGACCGCATTCGGGGTGGACGCGACCTTGAGATTTACCGGATATAACAGACAGCGCCTGCAGCGGCTAAAAGCCTAAAATCGCCTTTATTTGACATTCCGCGTTTTCTCTTGCTGTCAATTCTTTAACGACGATGTGGTCGATTTTTATTTTTCACCGTTTTAGCCCAAAGGAGTAGGTATAAATATTCCACGGAAAATAAAGTGTTGTTTTAATATTTCTTGTAACATTTGCACATACTTCATCATTGGATGATGATAATACAATTTGTTATTCGGTTGGCATAGGCCAACATTTTGGTTCTGAATCCAACTAGTTTATCGGGAGGAAAAACGTAACTTCGAAGTTTGAGTATCTGATTTGCATTCTTCTGGGGAATAAGTCGAATAAATCTAAATTCTTCAAATCGATATCCAAGTACACTGAAAAAGGTTTGCCTGAGAACAGGAAATGTGAACCTAACACAAGGAGAAATCTCGGCAGGTGGTGGAGGACCCGAAAGTCTCAACTTAAGTCTGGCGGAGGGAGACCTGGACCTGGCACGAAGAGATGGTTCAGAAAATGGTGGAATAACGGAAGAAGAACGAGGTCTGGCAAAAGAAGAAGAAGGTCCACAACGAGGACATCATCATTAGGGTCATCATCAGAAATACAACCACACTGATGATAATTAATTTAAATTCCATTTGATACTACAAAATGTTAAAAATAAATGGGGTTCTTCATTCAATGTTGGTTTTAGCCTATACATTTGACCATATATTTGAATTATAATCTAGTTTTGCGTTTATTATGAGCATCCAGATTACTGATACATCTTACTTTTCTTGAAAATGTTAGGGTTCGGAGTAATATAGATCTACAAGTAAGACCGTTGACCCAAAATTGAGTCGACTTTGCCATCAAAAGATTCAGGGTCAGAATGGGTCATTAAGAGATACCAAATATTGACGATTTCTTTACAGAAGCAAATTTAACGGGAAATGACATTTCTAAAAATTACCTATACAAATGTAGAAAAATAAATTACCAAAAACTTTCCGAATTAAAAGAATGTTATAATAATGAATCCAATTTCTAATTTATTATACAATACATACATAAGCAACCTCGTAACGATAGACAGAAATAATCACGCATTCACTTAATATAATAGATTCATAGTCGTCTTCTACAATCAATTATTGTTTAATTTTCAATACGAGAAATATAATTTAGTATACAAAATCATAAATCATTTTATATTTAAATTTGAATAACGGAAAAGATTTTTCATGAATTTTTTCTTTATTTTCTTCTAATTCTTCATTATTTAAGTCTACTAAAATGCATTTTAAAATTCATTAAATTGAAAATCTGCACTTAAAAATGGAGACTTGAGTTCAAAATTTTGAATGTAAAAGATTTTAAAATTAGGGAGTGTAACACTACTAATTTCATAATTGAAGAAATTAACAAGTGAACTCAACATTAACACAAATTTGAAAATCGAACTAGTTTTAAATCGCACAGTATCACGTGGTATGTATGAAATTTATAATATCTCGAGTGATTGGATAGATTTTTCTTTTACAAATTCGCATAATTTCCGATTTAAAAAAATTCACTATTATTTTCTGTTCCAGCGGCCAGCATAAACAATTTTATAATCGAATGGTCGGTGTGAAGGATTTGAGGTTACTCACGAAATACAGTAAAATTGTTTTTGATTGAGGTTTGGGGACCTACTGGACAGTCCGCTATTTCTTCTGGGGTCAGTGCCTCAGAAACACCGCTGTGCATGTTAATTTTCGCCCGTGTTCCCGTCGCAATATCATTCAAAAATATCCCACGAAAAATCGTGCGGTTGTTTGACCATACTTGCAATATTGCATAGACATCACCATTGGGTGTTGATAATACAAGTTTTTCTTCGGCTGGCATGGGGGAAAGGCGACTATTATGGATTTTTATTCGAATTGGTTCATCAGGAGGAAAAGTGTATCTTCTAAGTTCGAATATTCGTTTGGGATTGTTATGGGGTATGAGTCGAACAAATTTAAGATTTTCAGGTTCAAATCCCAATATACGAAATGAATCGTCCCTGGCAGAAGGAGACTTGGACCTTTTATGAAGAGGAGACTGGACACGTGGATGAGACCGGACAGAAGAATAAGAACTGGCAGGAGGAAGAGACCTTCCAGGAGCATGTCTGTCAGAAGAAGAAGCAGAAGGTCCGCAACCATGAACACCGGGAACAGGGTCGCCATGAGACGGACATTCAAATTGTGAACGTAATTCTGCAACATGAAACAGAGGATTAAATTTGTCACTAATTACGTTTGGTATAATATCTTCATACAAAAATCAACAGAAATCTCTTAATATTAATAGCTAATTACCACATGTACTCTGTTAAATATATTTTGCATTCACGTCTGACGTGCGCCGTTATAAGTGTACCATATGTGCACGTCTAAATTTTGACGAGCACAATGACTAAACGAAAAAAATTGCTTTCAAAAATGTTAACCAACAAATTTACTTATTTAGTTTATAGGCTTTTTAAACATACAAGGTTCTCTTTCTCCTTAAAATATCATTCGTAAGCTAAGAGTAGAAGATTTTTCCGACAAGAACAACCTTATAAAGTAAGTAACGAAATTTGAGACCGAACAATTTTTATAAGAATTTTAACAAACCATTATAAGTAAGGTGTTGAATGGCAATCCATTATGTTAGGACATTACTATTCCGATGGAAAGTAATGACTCTGCAGGAGAAAACAATTTTCTTTGTTCAAAACTGCAATATGAAAATATTTGTTAATAACGATTGTTTTTGTCAGACAATACATTGTTGCAAGATATTGTATCTTAGATTCAAATAAATGATCCCGCAGTAAATGCATTTTTTATATCTGTGTAGAAGTATGCCTATGCATTGAGCTTATTTTATCGCAGGACGCATAAAGAAATTTGAAGCTTCAAAGTCCAAGAGTTTTCCAGCCGAGATTTTTTTAGGAACTTTCAAACGGTTGGATGGCTCAGTTGGCTAATGCGTTAGCTGGATTTTTCAACGGGTTTGAGCATGCGATTATATCTTTAAGGTAAGCGTGAAACTGTGTAATTTAAAACATCAAATATGTGCAGCAATAACACGAAAAAAACACCTTTTTTCAACCAACGCCTCCTATCGATGTTGGCCCAACTTTGAGAACCAATGACGTGCTCACGTCATTTCCCTTGGTTGGCTCAACCTTGCCAACCAGTGCCAATGGTGTGCCAAACTGAAACTATCATAGTTAATGTTTAAAGATCTAAAGTAGAGATCATTATAAGGCTTTTGTGTTTATTATATTTGAACCTATTGTTGTTCAAATTCTGAAATATAAGGTATGTACATTTTACGTTAGGTATGCTCATTTTGTTGTTGTAAATTACAAAAATTAAGTGGGTTGGTGGCAGAATTTATAGTAACTTTGACAGAACTTGAAATTTCTTCTATAAGTAACTTAACATCAACGATTTAATTTTTGGATGTGTAATGTAGCTATAACAAGTTACTTCAGGTAGTCCGGCTATCCTTGTCGCTCGTCAAGAGAGCAACTTATGTCAACTCTCGATATACGTCAAAAATGACATTTATGAGCATGAAAGGATATCACAAATTGAATTTGAATTTTATGTGTAATTTTGATGTCTTCACTTCTATCGGGGCTATTTTCAAAAATGTTATTGAAATTCCACTTGAGTTTTTGTCGTGCATCAGCTCAAAGTATTTGATCATAGTATTTTATGTCACGTTAGGTCAGTTGTTTACACGCGTCTAACCTCCACGCAATTTTCAACAGTTTCAGATTCACAATGCCCGATAAAGATAAAAATGGTAGATTTTTGACGGCAAACAAGCCAAAACGACGAAGAAAAACTAGCTTGAATATATCGCCTGCCAACTAAAGTCTGATGTTGCCAATCTATCACATTTTGACATTGCAAGGATGATGGCCGTCGAGTCTGAGTTTTTTGCAGATTTTATAATTTTTCATACGATTTTGCCCCGAAAGGTACCTTGGAATGCTGATATTTGAAATCGGCATTAAATTTTCTTGATGAAAAAAAGTTTTTATAGTGTACTCCACCGTTAAACTAAGCCACAATTCCGGAATTATTGAACGCGGGAAAGGATTTCCCATATGCCTACACGTGAAGTAGGTCAAGTTCAAAAGCGATTTATTTAATTTTTAGCCCCGAAAGGTCCTATATGATTATAAGTTGCATGTGTAGAATGTATTCAGCTATCGTTATGTGCATTAAAAACGCGCAATAAAAAAGGGTAACGTATCTGTAACGAGTTACTTCAGAAAGAAAGTTACTTACCCCACGCAAGTTGTTGGCTTGGTTGGCTCGAAGGAGATCGGCCTAAAGAAGGTTGGCTCGCAGAAGGTTGGTTGGGCCGGCGAATGGGCAATTTCTCGCGCCGAGAAACTCTAGGAGTTGAGTCATCTGGCGAACTTAATTCTGTAAGAAAAGATAGAAATGGATGAATTTTTATTCATTTTGAATACTAAAACTGAGAAAAAATGGTTTCAAAAGTTGCGGTTTCATCCATTCCAACTTATGTATTGTGACGTTTTAGAATTTTCAATAAAAAAAAGACAATCGTAAATATAATATGAATGAATCTCTAGCAGTTCAGGGACCGTATCTTGAAAAAGGTGAGAGATACGCAAAAACTGACAAAGCAAAGAGAGGTTAGTCACAAAACGGAAAGATCATTACGCAATTAGGAAGCATTGTAACCGTATGGGTCTCCTCGTGTACAGAAGATAGAAGAATAAAGATTAAAACATGAAGTTATATACAAATATTGTTATGTGGCAACAAATTTGATGAAAAATTGATTACTATTCACTCTGACCCAATGTTCTTTCCATTAAACAACTACAAAATTATATTTCCAAAAACTCACAGAAGGTTAAAAACATTGTAGGAAAACTGTCGCAAGCCTCAAAAAATGGATGTAAGTAGAAAAATTATAAGTATGGTCACTCAAATTGTACACTTACCAACAAAATCGAGATAAAGAAAAAATGTAAGAATTATAATGCAGCAGGCGACCTTCATTTTTTCTCTTGGTATTAGGTAGATTTCGTGAATGCCGACTGAGAAATTTTGAATGTATACTAAGCTTCATCAGATTACTATGAGCCTATTTGCACAGTAGAAATTTTTGCCACGGTAACAGAATCTGCCACGTTTTACAAATAGGCTCTATTTGCGCATGAGCGATAGAGGCATGTAAGTCCTTAGTGACATTTATAAGTCTCACTTGTAGAAATTTTTTTTTTAGGTAAACATCGAGGCATCGAGGAACTAAAGCTAAGAAAAAATATCATTTATTACTTTGGTGTCAGTAAACATTTTGGTGATTATTGATCATCATCATATTTGTTCAAAGTTTCATGGTTGCGCCTACTATTATTGATATAGCGTATAATTGCCAAGACAAAGGCTGCTTAAAAAAAAATTATAAAATGTTTAAAATATTTGCCTTGACCTTGAAAACGAACTTTGAAAATTTACTGCAAGCAAGTTGACTCCGTATTTCAAAAAACTTTATTTATTTCGAAATGCGGCCGCAAATGGGGTCACAAATACGGCACGGCCGCAAATGCTATTTCTTAAACGCGCTCAAAAACGCGGGCGCAAATTCGACTGCAGACTTTCACTAGGGTTCAATTATTATTATGGAATTATTTTTATGGAAAAATTTTCCGATGTCTGCTTTTAAACAAAAAAATGAATACATAGAAGGCAAGATTAGAAAAACGCCATTCCCAAAACCGGTCTTGTCTAGAGTTCCTTCATCAACATGATCACCTGGGAAGTTGATCTTTCAACTAAGAAATAACTTTTGAATCAAAGAAATACATTTTTACCTTCTGGTTGAAATTCTTATCAAAACAAATCTTTTGCAGAAAATTCCCTTTTTCGACTTGAAAATTCAAGTTTTTTTCTTGTTGGAAAAATTATTTTAGGTTGAAAATTTAACTCTTTGGTTCAAAATTTTTCTTTCTTGATTGAATTCAACTATTTCTGAATTGAAATAAAAATCGTCTATTTTTGTTACAAATGCAACTACCCTGTGGAAATTTGCAATATATTGTGAAAAATTTAATTTTTTACATGAACTTTTTTAACTGAAAATTTACCTATTCCATTGATAGTAGATTATTTAAAATGAACAAATAAACACAATAGAAAAATATGAAAACTATTATTTTGAAACGTTCTTGCAGTATAATGATTTTACATTTGTGAAATTCAGAACTACGCAAGAAAAACTGACAGTACCTAAAATATTAAATTTTTTCCTTTCAAAGAGATTGACTTACACTTTTACTTTGTTTTATGAATAAACTAAAAACTTTTGTTATTAATTTGCATAAAGAAGGAAATTTTTCATTTATCCAATTTGAATTTTAGCGGAACTTCTAATTCATTTGGAAACTACATGGGAATGCGCTTTAAAAAATCCTAACCTCTTCAACCAATTTTAAAGCTGTCATTTTCGCCACCTGACATTCCCTTCTAGTCTTTGCTTTAACATAGGTTTTCAAGTCTTCTTTCTTTTTGGTAACTTTTGGTGATTTTCTGGTAAAATGAAATTATGGAAAAATGAACACATACCTTAATAAAACTGAGTCTTTATTCTAAGTCTCGCCTATTTCCCTGACCTTGAAACGAAACTATTCTTCTTTATTCATGCTGGAGGGGGCCTCACCCTTACCGCGAGTGGGCAGGATATTTGAGTCGAGCGACGTTCATTGGCTGCCCAGTTTTTGTATCGATGCGCCGCCTGTACGCAACTTTTTTAACCGGAAAACGTGGTTCGATTTCAAATCAATAAATACTATCAATAATAATACAAAAAAATACACCCGACATTTCTAGAACTGCTGGCCCACGCAGTTTCTCAGCGCGTAGGGCGAGAGACTGTTGCGACTCTTGCCTCGGAAGGGCCGAGTGCGCGAGTACTCAGTCGAGTATATCGCGCAAAATTATGGAAACGGTCCAGGCAAGTGGATATCCGGCTTATTGCGCAGTTGAAAAAGTCGCGGTCCGTTAGTCTGCATGCATGCATCAGTGTTTTTCAAGTGTCATTTAAGTGTTTTTGTTGACGTACGACAATTTGTCAACTAATAATCAATATAATAGAATCAAAAATCGACGCAAATATTTCGCGATGAAAATGTCAGTCGTCAGGAAAGTTAGTACATGGTACTGCAACTGCATACGACTTTTTGGAGAATATCTCCGAAACGTAAAGGTACGTTATAAAGGTCTCGATAGTAATATTTTTCAAGTGTTTGAAGAGTTTCGTGAAATACAATCAGCTATACGAAATTTGAGGTGAGAGTACGCGATTCTGATCAAATCGATGTCATTTACTTTTACATTTAGCATATTTTCTCGAAAACTTCGTGAGAAAATACTCAATTTAAACCAACGAGGGCGCTTTTCGGGCCTCTTTTTTTGATTGGTCAGCCACTGACGCGGAGGAGAGTGTACAGGGACCGTGGTGGGAGATGACGAAACTGTGCAACTTAAAATAAGTGCGGGTATGGGGGTCAAAATAAGTGAACTTTAAAATAAGCGATCTTTAAAATAAACGGAAGTTTACTGTATGTGGAACCAATATGCATTTTTTACGGCTTATCCGGGTATAGTATTATCCTACTATAGTAGGTAGGTAGCGCCACGTTTGACACACTTTACATGCATAAAAATGATAACCTTTTATGCACTTTTTACAAAAAGTATTATGTGATACATGTGCAAATATGTGGTACTGGCTTCCGGCTCATCCTGCCAAGTCAAAATTCACCTTTTTTCGTACTTGTATCTCAAAGTACTATGTCCAAGAGTTTTATGTTGGAACACCTGTACTAGAAGTGGAATTAAGTACTATATAGTACACATAAACTTACTGTAATATTCTGTAGCAATGAAATATATGCACTTCAATACTTCACCGATCTGATTACAGAGCGAAAGGTGCTGAGGGATTGCTACATGTATCCTGCACGATGCAAGTTGAATATGACTGCCCGTGGTACACGTGCAGATCAGAGGATATCCGTAATCTCCACTACTTCTTCCAACACAACTTCAGGCATTGTAAGCGATCGTGTTCACAGCGAAGATGAACTTGACACAGCACCAGCATCCACTGAATGTTTACCTCATCTTACCGAACCTTCTGGACACAACCCGAATTCACAAAATGGCATCGATGAAAGCCATTCCAGGCCTTCTTCGCCAGTTTCTACGGTCGATGGTCAGTTGCACTTTATTAAGGAGATAAACTGATACAAATATTCGTTTAAATTGCTCTTGGAAATTTTTCTTTAGAAATGAAGATCACTAATATCTTTAAAACAAAAGATCATCTTGCAGAAATCCAACTATAAAAAATGAGGAGGCTCATTTTTCTCTCATGCTAAAGATTGTTACAGCCCGATATGTCCAAGGAATTTTCGTTTAGAGTTGGATTTTTTTGAATAGTCTGCACAGGGCTGTCCCGGTATACACCATAAAGCACGGAAGCAGTTTTGTCATACAATCAAGTGATTCGATAAGAGCAGTATGCCTAACTTGGCATATTGAGCAAAGCTTTGTTTTTTTACCCCACCATTTACGGGCTGTGTTACAGCCAATTGGATAATGGTGGGACGTACAGTTTAAAGTGGTATCCAAACCACCAGAACCTCGATAAAAGTACATAGAAAAATGCAGAAATCCAAATATTATTATTATAGTTTTTTATTGAACTTGTTCTCGGGTGAACCCGGTTTTCATCATCAGTCACGTACTAAGTGAAGTGCCTGATGAGATGAGGATATTATAAATTAATTGAATACAATTTTCAAAATATTATTTTATGATGTTGTAGTAGGTACACAATTAAGAGAATGGTGTAGTTTGGAGTTCTTCTTTTACCGCTGTTATCCTTACACAGCGGCCACGAGCATCCTAGGTTTAATACAAGTTGTTGATCTATAATACCCGCCGCATCATTATGTCTGTGTGTATATTCTCTCTGAGCCATTAAACGACAACCATCAATGATATGCTCGATGGATTCGTTGATATCTCCACATAATCGGCATCGATTAAGCAATTATAATGTAAGACAGGTTTGCGATAATTTATGGTACTGAAAATTCTGTCCTGAATCGCAATGACGATTCCTTCCGTTTCTGGAAACAAGTCGCCCTTCTTCAGACAAATATTGGATGCCTCAAAATCCTCTTTACGTTGATCTAACATTTTGGTGTGCTCGCCGTGGGTGACTTTTTGTCTCTATTGCGTTTCTAATTCCTCTATGGTTTTTGCCCTGATATTCAAGGCTTCCTGTGAGAACAAAATCAGGGGCGTATAATCGAGATCCGCTTTACAGATGGTGTTGTCAAGCCCCGCATCTCGCTTGATATTAAAATTGTCTCGCAACTGTATAACTTGTGACTTACATAGTTTCTTGAAATATATAAAGCCCCTATCCCGTATATTTCGCGGTAGAAATACCCTTTCAATCACCGAATTAGTGTGGCACATTCGTCATTTCGATGCGGATGGTTCTGTTTAATCTTGCAAGGTCGTTGTTCGACCATTTGATAAGCTCAAAGGAGTACATGAGGCCAGGGATGACATAGGTGTTGGTTGCCTTGATCTTGTTTGTCAAACTGAGAGAACTCTTCAGAACCAATCTGAGTCTTGTAGTGAAGGCAGTCATTATGTTTTTCTGAACTATCGTATGCTGTATACCCTTAGATTCAAGAATACCCACATATTTATATGACGCACCCTCATACATTGATGCCTACTACTACTACTACTATAGTACTACTACTGCCTTACGGTATAAGAGATTTATCTTGAATTTTTTTACCAATCAGTACAGCGTTTGTTGGAGAAAATATATTAGCGATTTCACTTGATATGACAAAAAATCTTGCCTTCAGCTACCACAGCTACTAGTTTGATCCACAATTTTCGGCTAATCAGATGTAACATTCAAAATGTTGAAATGTCATCTTTCATTGCCGTAAAGAACCGTAATAAAATGAATTTTTTGTTTTCAGAAGTTGACGGTACGAATACCTCTCCTACTTCCGTGACTTTGCGAATAACGTCGACTGCAGCCGCTGCTGAAGGATCACAGTGCAGTAGCAGCTGTAGTACAGTTGTTGTAGTTAGTGCACCTCCAACCGGTTCAGCACGAATTCGTCGAGCATCGGCCACCTCCAGCTTGGAACTTGGATACTCGCATACCGCCCAAAACTCTGCTGTTTCTACCGAAACTGCTAGTTTTCCGGGTGTGATTTATGACAGATGTAAAAAAGTTGTAAAATATGCAGGTTTGTAATGAGAATATATAATTTTATTTCCATTATGCAGAATGGTACTTTAAGAATTCAGTCAATAAAAGCTACAATAATAATATTATTGCATTTAGGAACCGATATAGCAAGCGAAACAAGTGGCGTTTACACGTTAAGGAGTAGTGAAATGCAAGATGAGACAATTCCTGACCTTTATTCTCCGAGCTGTGACACCAACGAATCGTTAGCTGCTAGCGACATTTGCGCTTTGAGTTCTGTTCAGTCCACCACGGACGAGGCGTCCGTCACCTCTGGATTTTACACTATCCACAGCGGTTTAAGATCAGAAACTAGCGACATCTACATTGAAGAAGGCGCTGTCGAAGATTCAGAACCGATCTATAGTATTTGTAAAGGCGATGAGGACGGCGACGTGTCTCGAATGACCGGCTCCCTAAATGAACAACTTGAGGAAGACTCTAGGTCTCGAAGTAACAGTATTCTTAGCGCCGGGAGTTTCAGAGGAGATGGAAGTGATCCTCCTGGCGCTGGACCGTTGCTTTCAGCAGACGAGCTTTCGGATTTGATTGTAGGTCGTTATCCGCCAAGAAAAACTATCAGTAATTCAATGGATTCAGATTGCGATTATGTGACAATGCCTCCACCACCACCGCCTCCGAGAACTGACAGCGAAAGGCAGTTACCTTCTCCGCCTCCATATCCTGTTACCAACATTGACTATGCTACTATAAATTCCCCTAGACCAAAAGTTTCTGCATCAGTGAGAGAACCACCACCTCCTCCACCTTACAATGCTGTTAGGGGTGAGTTCATATCCCTGCCGCCGAGAAGAGCGGATCCACCATCGCCTCCGCCTTATGCTTCGCCTAGAGAACGAATTAAGATGCCACCGCCGACGCCTCCAAGGAATGACGCTGTCACTCCTAGAGAACCACCGCCACCACCACCTTATCCAGAAATTCGGGAGTCAAGACAGGAGACAATGTCATCGCTATTTTCTAACACCATTGAGGATGGCGCCACCAGCAGAGCCAATCTGTCACTTACTTCAGCTTTAGCGCAGACTGTCGTAGCTCGAGATAAAGCTATAACAATGTTGGCATGCAGTGAACCTTCATCAAATATAGCACCAAAACCTCCACCGAGGATACAACCACCGACATATCCGGGAGACAAAATGAAACCGACTCCAGTGCATGCACCAGTCGCGGCTTTAGTTGTCGGACCAAATAACTATCTCGACGTGCATGCTTCTCGTGGGGCTCCTGTTTTACTGCCCTATTTGACACCACCGCCTCCACCGCCAATGGTCCACCCTCGTCAACCCCCGCCACCACCGCCAAGTCTCGGAACCGTTTACACTAGCCAGGCTGCCCGAACTCAGATCGAGCAGTACAAGCAACAACTCTACTCCGACGTAGATTACGTTATGTTCCCTTTGAAGGATCCTGCAGTCTCTAAGCAAGAGTACATCGACGCGAAGCAAGGTTCGCTGATGGCTGCTATGGCTGCTTATCCCCCTCCTCCTTATCCATCCTTAAATAACAAAACCTCTATTGTCTACCGTAGTACGCCCTATTTGCCTGGTTCTTCGTTTTCTTCCTCCTCTAAATACGCATCAAATCAAAATCTCAGCAATAGCGATAATAGTTCCAGCAATTACTTAGTCCACGGAAATCTAAGCAGTCACTATGCGGCTAGTACAAGTTCCCTGTATAGTGGTGCAACATATTCTTCAGGCGGAAGTCACAGCCTTAGAAGAGAACCGCCAGCACCAGCGCATCCTAATTCCGTGCAAAACTTCTCGCGCGCAAGGAGCGATGAAAATATCTTAAAGTCATTCGACGTTCCATTGAGTAGCAAGATGCAGTCTTTGCCCCAAACTAAGCACCGACGATTGCCACCTCCACCTCCACCGCCTCCATATGAAATACAGGTATGCAAACATTATTTTGTTTTTAGTTAACAATTTCAGGACAGTAAAACCTCCCGATAATCGAACTCTCAATAGCAGAAAAAGTAGCGCCCCTTGCAGGGTTTCTTATAAGTAAAAGCAGTGATCCTTAGCAAAATTTGATCCGCAAATTTATAGGTTACGTTTAATTTACGTTTCACAGATCAAAAAAAGGCATACAAAATGTACTTGTTTACATCTTTCTTGGATTTATCGTGATGCTATTTGTTCTAATCACTCTACATAATTCGTTGAACTACTTTTTAATATTTAAAATTCTACTTCGATTATAATAGACACGTTATTGAGCTTATATTTCAATTATGTTCAAGAAAGTCTCAAATTGGTATGCTTTATAATATTCATCGCACCATAGTCGTAATAACTAATAGAATAATAAAATCCAACGTAGGATTGTAGTCATTTTATGGTCGAGCAAGAGTATGGTTTCTGAGTTTTCTCATGAAATTACTTTCGAGGTTAGTTTAAAGTCTTTGTCGGAGGTGGGGTACTTTACCGGCTTCGCGCCGTAAAAGTGCACTTTGACGGCCACGGGAAATGCGCGCGTGCGCGTTTCTTACCTCGACCCACGCCTACTGTTCTGCGCGGTATTTATCCCTTTAAACTATCGTCAAACCAGACGTGATGAAAAGTTTTTATAGTTAGTTTCGGGTTTGGCAACGAAAAGTGTACGGGGAATCCCAGGTGAAAAAGTTATGTATAGTTTATATGCAGCGGATAAAACACTATAATATTTTACATTTGTTTTATACAGAAAATTTATGAGACAAATGAAAAGCATCAGTGTCGCACTTTCAATGAAAATGAAATCAACTATCGTTCAACGAAATTTCGTAGGATTTTGATCAATTTGCCTGTATGACAAAGAAAATACCGATATATACCTTGAAAATATGTTCTAAAGAAGCTAAACTTACTTTTATATCCCATTCTGAAATTACTTGAAAATTCTCTTTGCAGAATCTCGACAAAAGTCAGCCACTGCCACCTAATACAAGCTCAGTCTCGGCATCTCCAAAGAAACATTCTCGACTAAATGCATCCGGCGGTCATGAAGCTGAAAAAGAGGATGGAATGTTGGATCTCAGAAAACTTCGCGAGAAAAGTCGAAACCTCGACCTGCCTTTGATATCGGCATTGTGTAACGATAGGAATCTACTTAAACAAACAAACGCCTTTGTCTTGCCTAAACACCCTAGTGAATCCACTTCTCTGACATTCGCGAAATCCACCACAAGAAGTAGCAACGGAATAACTTCCGGCAGAAGTAAATACCCCCTGAGCGGCATTTCCAATCCTCAGATATCTAAACCACCCAGAAAGTCACATTCTATCACTAATAAACATCCTGACATCAAGGGTAGCACCTTCAAAGGAAGTATTCTGCCAACTACCTCTCCAGTTAAAAAAGATGCTACTAGAGCTTCCCATTCGTAGTTTACAAGTATTTAATTAAACTATTTTTCACCGAGAAGACTCCATGAAGATTATCGGTGAAAACTGAATTAGTATTGATAGCCCTCGGGCTTTAAAGAGGTAAACTCCATTGTAAAGCATTTTTATTTAGAAGAAAATTGTCCTTGTAATGATAAACCATGCATTTATAGCGATAATGATGTTGACGATTACCACTGTATAGTACAGTTTGTGGCTCATACAATTTTTAAATATTTTGTGACACTTGATGAAGAATTATTACGTCTAAAATACAAATTTTTATGTTTTTATTCTGTTTTAATAAGGCAGTGGAGAACTGCAATCAGTTAGAATACTGAATTATGATTAAACTCAGTGCTAATGGAAATATTTTGCTTTATACATACACATTCATCCACCGTGCTTCTTCGAATCGAGGTGCCATTTTTCCTATATTCTTTTGATTAATATATCAAATTTATTCGGATTACATAAGAATATACTTTTAGGTCATAAGATATCAAGGTAATAAACGGCATAGAATACCTTGACAGTTTTTATGAATAATATAGGAAATCCTATGAGTCAAGAAAGTGGAAATTTTTCTAAACTTCGAAATCTATCCAATTTAAACTTCATTCCTAAAACCTCCATGTTTCGTAAAAGAATAGAAGTATGACTTCTTGGCTTCTACATTTCGACATACAGTGCGACGTTCCATATCCGAAATGCCTTTCAGTCAACGCTGCAGTAAATATTAATAATTTCTGCGTAACCAGAAATTTACGTTTATTTTCGCACTCAACTTCATAAGATTTCCAAAGTGATGCAATTCATGAAGATTTTCTCACAGTTTGCATAAAATCACTATTTAAACTGTGATCCGAATCATAATAATTCATTATACACTTTTGCTCAATTGCATTTAGCCGTCATTATACCGTCATATTTAGCGGCATGTAGCTAATTAATTGACTCGGTAATGTGAGTCACACTGATAACTCTCACTAATGAGATTAAAGTTTAAAAATAATTTTCGCTAGGGATGTGTACAATTTTTTAAAAACCTGAGGCCGACGAATCGGGCCCACGGCCTTAGCCCGAACGACCCGACGTTACTTTGCACAATGCATAACCCTAATTTTTGCTTAATGTTTTAAAAATTAAATTTTAGAAGAAAGTATTATCATTGGCACCTAATGTAAATTTCAATATTTATAAAAATATATCCAAGAGGAGTTTTGATTATTTTACTCTGTTTTTGTCTAAATTTGTAAATGTGATAACAATATTAAGAAACAATGAAATTGTTTTGATTTACTATAATTGTTTAAAAAAACATTTCATGTGATCAGAATTTGATATAAAATGGGCCTATTTTAAATGGATGGTGCCAAACACATTCCTTACCCACGCAGTAGTTTTTTTCTTTTCAAAGACAGTGTCGTTAAACTGAAAAGAGATGTTTTATTTCATGTTGATACTACTGATAAGCAGAAACGCCTTGTATAGTATTAGTGGCGAATCGATGACAATCCGAAACGACTTCTTTAGGCGCTAATTGTAGATTAAATATTTTTTACACTCAGAAAGAAGACAGTATCTTTAAAATTTACATAGTAGGAAATTAGTACATTAATCTCGACTTTTCTAAGGGTATTATATTTATTTTAACCGATTCGCACTTCTTCAATGAGATGAGGTCTTGCATTATAAATCGGTAGTACATCTGTTTGTTAAAATAATCATGATGAATTTTTATTTATTTGTTTCACATCAAATGTAGTTACTAGTTTAAATAGTATCATCTCCTAGTTCGAATGCAGAGTAACAAGACAAAGGAAGTAAAATAATACAACATTGTTATTGGAATTTTAGAAAATATTGCTTTACTTATGACAGGCTTGTCATAAGCTTGTCATGACATGACTTGTCATAAGCTCGTCGTCGCTTTGGGTATTCGCTCGTTGGACAGAGTATAGTTAAGAATCTGCTTTCTTTTAGTCGAAAATTAGTTAACTGTGTGCTTTCTTATTTATACGAAATGAAGGTTAGAACGTTAAGTGTAATTTTTGTTTATGTATTCTTAAAATTAAAGTGCTTCTACAAACAAATTTCCATAAAATGTTTAAGAAATATTAATAATAATATAGGTGCAAATTTGAAACTGAAAAAGAAAATAAATATAGACGCCTCATGTTACCAAAATGCTCTGTTTCTTTTACTTAATAAAAATAGAACAAAGATTAAATAAAATATTTAGTAATTTCTTTAATAATTCCATCAACATTTTATGGAAATTTATTTTATTCAAAATCGAGACCATGAACTTCGAAACTCTATATTGTAAATGTTATGAAAACTGAATAGAAGCTGATAGAAATTGACGTAATTGATGCAAACGAATACTATTACGGTTTCCAGAACTACTTTCGATGGTATACTTCAAATTCAATGTTGCGAAATTAGTGAACTTTTTTATATTTAAAGTTATGAAAACTTGTATTTGCTCCAAATTTGGAGAGCTGAATTGTTGGTGTTCAAACTGGACGTTTTTAAATTAATAAGCAGGAAAAAAGGCAGATTATACAGGAGTTCTGTACTCACATATATACTTAATTTTTTGATATTTTATTATTTCGAATAAATTTTTTCGTTATGCTTCAAATTTAAAGCCATGGATATAAAGTCAAAATAGAATATGCAAGGTAATTGTATACAATCGCAGCTTTTGCGCAATTTTTCATTTGTTCTATTTCAGGGTATATTCTAAGCCGAATTTGCAACTAACCGAATGTATAGTACCCGAAAACTAAAAAAAAAATAAAAAAAATAAAAAAAAAGGAATACACATCCGAAATTTCCGATCTTTTGTAAGAAGACTTATGTCATAGTATTTAAAGCCTCTGTAATAAAAATTAATAATTTTTCTTCACCACAATTATTTTGTCTCGGAGATCGGAGTATGCTAAATCATTTCAAAATTTACTTTTTACAACTAAAATTTTTGACTTTTGGAACTAACCATTTTCATTTGCAACTAACCGACTTAGTTACAACTAACCGACTTAGTTACAACTAACCGTTAGAATATACCCTGATGCGCAGTACTGCTCCGGGCCTTCGTTGGGAGCACTGACCCCGAAAGGGATTTAGCCTGATGGTATAACAATAATATTTCAGATTTCAAAGACAGCGAGGCGTTGCAATGACAAGTTTAATTCGTGGTCGCAATTTAACTCTGACTTATATTCTTGGCGATTAATTTCTCTTGCGAGAAGAAGTCGCACCCAGCGTTGCCAACGGTCACGGCAAAGAGTCAGAAGCTTTTTGTCAGGAGACTTGAACAAAAATCAGGAGATTGAACAAAAATTTATAAATTAATTGTTATTATTGATTGGTATACAGAATTATAATAGAATTTAATTGTATGAAAGCAAATTGACATGAAATAAAATCTTTTTTTTCAGTTGCAAACTTATTTCAAGGAAAATAAATTCATCAGTAGCCAAGATATTTTGTCGGGAGCTAATCTTAATGTCAGTAGATCTTCTGATAAATCAGTAGCAATGGCAACGCTGTGCATCGTTAGCAGATTCAAGCGCTTCTCAACGTTAGTACACTCGCCTTTACACTCTCCTATTAAGGATTCGTCTTTTAAAAATTAAACATGAAAAAAAAACTGTAAAGAAAATGTATGACCAATTTTTTAATTTACTCATCCGAAAAACTACACCGAAATATATAATTACAGTCGAAGTCGGATTTAACGTCGGTTTTGGGGCTTTCCTTGGACCTGACCTACCCTAAATGAACCGGATTTAGCTCAACTCCGAACGTAAACAGTTCCTGTTTTGTCACGCCTTCGTGAACCCCGCACACCCCGCGCAGCTCCCGACAAGTCTACTCGCGGCGCGGCGTCAATTCTCGGAAACCGTAAATCCGGGGACGTTAAATCCGAGTTCGACTGTATATTGATAAAAAATTCAAAGTTGCAGTAATTTTGTCATACATTTTGAGATTTATTTAAAAAGCTTGGATTAAAACCTTAAAATCATCGCATGTTTGCACGTTACGTGAAATGATTGTTAGCTTTCGGCATGTTGAGGCATTAACCCAATGCATTTTTTGTGCATCATGTGCATCCACAGGACCCAGACGCATGAGTGAACGTGATTTACCATCACGTCTAGGACACGATCCGCATCCCCAACAAATTCATAGCAGCAAGTCTGTCCCAGCCCTGCATAGTAAGTAAACAATTTTCGAAAAAAAAAATCCTTTTCGAAAAAAAAAGCTTTTTTAGCAAATGCTTTCAGCAATTAGTCTATTCACCGCCGACTTACGTTTCAATTTAAATGTTTTGTCTCGTCAAAAATTGTCTCTTGTTATAGCTTTTTGTGTTGTCCTGCAAATACCCCAGGGATAATTTTTTATTTTAGTTTTTTCACTTTTTTTTATTGCACAATCTGCAACCATTACACGACTTTCTTTTCTTTAGGTATAGTCTATAAAGCACTGGTTCTGTTCTTCTGTTATTTTAAGAGAAATTCGATGTTATTGTTATTTACAGGGTTGCTACGTATCAGGGAATTCTGATAAGTCAGGGAATTTTAATATGGTCAAAAAATCATTCTTTTTCGCTGAAAATTCAACTTTTTTCTTGAGATTTTTTGTTTTTGTTTTTTTTCGTTCAAATTTCAAATATTTGGTTGAAATTCACTTTATTGTTGAAAAATCGTATTTTGGTTTAAAAATTCAAGTGTCTTATAGAAAATTCGTCTTTTTGACATGAATTTCAACACTTTCGATTAATTTTTTTTTATGGACTGAAAAATGTTCCTTAGTCTTTTTTTTATTGAAAATTACACAATTATGTCAAAAATTTGTATTTTTTGGTAGAAATTTAATCTTGGTTGAAATTCATCAAATTAGTTGAAAATTTAACTATTTTGTTAAAAATAAATTTTATTTACTTGAAAATTAATTTTTTCACTGGAAATCTAACTATTCTATTTGAGGTTGAAATTTTTGTCTAGTTGAAAAATTAACTATTTGGTTTAAAATTCATGGTTTTTTTTTTATAAACTCGTTTTTTTTTTTATAGAAAAGTAATCTCATTAGATAAAACTTATCTTCTTAGTTGAAAATTAATTTTTTGTTGTTGAAAATTTAACTATTCCATTTGTGGATAATAACACAGATCTGCAAAAAATGGATTGCGATTGTTGTTGGCTAACTGAGGATCATTTCCGATGTAATATTCTGCGTAGAATTCGAATTCGAGGTCAGAATTTTCCCAGCACGTCAGGTTTTTGAGATATCCTAACCTAAAAGTGC
>JAABKJ010001870.1:0-29305 GCA_011634705.1 Andricus grossulariae
GCCAGCGTGGCTGCCAAGGCTGCAGTATTGAAACATTGGACAATCACTATACCATCTGAGCCACGATGACTCCCTATTCGCTGAAATAAGTTTTGTTTGTTTCGCTCATAAAAGTACGTTTTAAGTTGATCATGATGTATCGTATAATAAAGTTTTGAGTTTTAAACAAGTTAATAACTATATGGAAACGAGAGTGTTTTATTCTTCGACAACTTGTAACAACAGGTTATGGGCTCAGGTGCGTACCAATAAAGGGCGAGTGAATATCAATTTGATATATAAATCGATATCCAGAAGTACCAATTCAAAATGAAGATCAAGATCAACGAAGACGTTACGAATTACGTGATAAAAGGGAAATTAGAGAACCTTGAAATTCGCGAATTACGACATGGAAATGGCTCTTTTATCAGATAGCTTTGAGCCAGTGACATTCGAAGACGCAGTTCGTTCTCAAGAGTCCAAAAATTGGAAAGAAACAATGGATGAAGAAATGTCATCATTAGCAAGAAACAACACCTAGATTCTGGCAGAGTTTTCAAAAGGGAAAAATGCGATAGATAATCTATAAGTATTTTGCGTCAAGCGTTAAGCCGACGGAGAAATTGAACGACACATAGCCAGACTTGTGATTCGATGTTTTACGCAGATTTACGGAACTAATTATACAGAAACCTTTAAACCTGTAGTAGAGTTCTACTCGATTCGCATGATACTCCCCCTAGCAACATAGTTGAATGTGTAACTTCAACAATTCGACATAAAAACAGCCTTCTTAAATGGCAATTTAGATGACGATATTTTCATAGTGCAGCCACATGGGTATGGAGATGGCTTAGACCGAGTTTGTAAAATACAACGAAGTTTACTGGGGATGAAGCAATCAGCTCGTTGCTGGAATGGAATATTCACTGATTGTTTAAAGAAGTTCGATTTAAGGCCAAGCTTGGCAGATCCATGCGTCTTCACGAGTGAAAAGCAGGGAACGAGCTTAATTTCAGCTATTTATATAGACGACGGATGAATTGCAGCAACAAGTCAGAAATACATAATTATTCTACTAGCTTATCTAAGAAAGAAACTTCAGATCAAAACTGGAGATTTGAATCTATTTTTCGGACTACAGATTAAGCGACTATTTGATAGTTCTATCTTTCTCTATCAATCCTGTTACGTTTGAAAAATCCTGAGAAAGATCCACATAAATGAAGCAAATGCAGTTTCAGTTCCGGCCGATCATCATCATGATACGAGTATGTCCATACAAGAAGATGAGAAGAATGTAACAGCACTATACAACGAAGCCGTGTGTAGTCTCATGTACATAGCGATAACAACTACACCAGACATTGCCTTCGCTGTGAGTGCAATCTGACAATACCTAGAAAGTCCTGGAAAAGTTCAACATGAATGAAGCAAATGCAGTTTCAGTTCTGGCCGATCTTCATGATGATACTAGTATGCCCATACAAGAAGATGAGAAGAATATAACAGCACCATACGGAGAAGCCGTGCGTAGTCTTACGTACATAGCGTTAGCAACTACATCAGACATCGCGTTTGCTGTGAGTACAGTCTGCCAATACCTAGAAAATTCAAAGAAAGTCCATTGGAATGCAGTTAAACGGTTTCTCAAGTACATCAAGGGAACGTCAGAGTTTGGTTTACACTTCAAAGGAGAAGTAAGCATTCAAATTGTTATTCGCTGTGATGCCGACTTCGCTGGTGATATTGACAACAGATGATCAACAAATGGACACATCTGTAAACTGGAAGAATCACCCATCGCGTGAAATTCGCAAAAGCAACGTTTTGTTGGTTTGTCAACGACGGAATAAGAATAAATCGCGAGAAGTCAAACTGTAAAAGAGTTCGTTTGGCTTGATCGACTTGCAAAAGATCTACTAGGCTCACAGAAAATCCTACCAGCTGTTTACGTCGATAACCAGAGTGCTATCAAATTAATAAAAAAAACCTAGAATCTCAATAAAGAACAAAGATTGTGGACGTTAGATATCATTTTGTTCGCGAGAAATATGAATCAAATTAATTAATTTTAAACCTGATTCGTTGGTTGGACCAATACTTGATTAGATTCACTTCATGTCGCTGAGTTATGTTTTGTTTGTTTCGCTCATAAAAGTACGTTTGAGGTTGGTCATTGTGTATCGTATAACAATGATTTGAGTGTTCAACAAGTGAATAGCTATCTGGAAATAAGATTGTTTCAGCGACTGTTTCTGCTGACTTATGTGGGTATGAAGTAAATATGAGAGTTTTTGTAGTGCGCAAGACAGAATAATAATTCTTTACGAAATTCGCTGCCCTAAAGTAAAAGATAAAGACGCATGGTGATAATTAGGTACTATAATTCTTTTGAGCAGTCACTGTAACAAATTTTCGATGAAAAAAATAAACTGTTTTCACTCTAAACTTTGAGAGCTCAGATTTTTCAATTTATTTATTTGTGCTATAAAATCTGAGAAAATACAGTTACAAAGTTAACATTTAAGGCAATGTGTGGGGTAAAAATGTATAACATTGGTTTACGTAAAATTATTGAATAATTATTTGCTCTAATAGTCGTAGAATATTATAACAAAACTTTCCTTAAAATATTCTCAGAATGGGCTGTATTATTATTGAATTTCCTATAAGAATATGCACTTTCAAAATTAACATCCAAAACTTGTTTGAAATGTGTACCAGATACTTCTAACATTTCGATTCTATTCCGGAACACAAACTATATAGTAATTTGGTTTCGCGTTTTTTTAAGTAATAGCGTGGTCTCAGTTTGATACTATTATCGCTTGAAAATTCTTTGAGATTGGGCGCTTATTGCCTAAAGGAATTACCTCGATTTCTTCTCGGGTCAAATCTTCAATCGCACCACTGTCCATGTTTATTTTCACCCGGGTTTCGACCTGATATTGAGAGTGAATAATTCTTTTTGTAAATATTCCGCGAAGAAATGTATGATTTTTCTCGAAAATCGCAAAGACATCACCATTGGACGTTGATAAGACATCTTGTTCTTCGAATGGCATGGGTCCAAGGACCTGAAATCTTCCTTTCACTTGAATTGGTTTATCACGAGGGAAAGTGTATCTTTGAATTTTGAATCGCCGGTTTGGATTCGTGTTGGGAATAAGCCTAACAAATCTAAATTGACTAGATGGCAATCCACGCAGGGATATAGGATGTTCACGGGCAGGAGGAGACCTGCACCTGACACGAAGAGGTGGCTCGGCACGAGGCGAAGACCTGACTGAAGAACTCGAAGAACCAGTTCTAGCAGGAAGAAGCGACCGTTCAGGAGAATGGTATCTGTCAGAAGAAGGAGTTTCAGAACGAGCAGCATCAGGAATAGGCTCGCCATTAGGTAGACAATCGAACTGTAAACTCAATTCTGCAACAAGAAACAGAGGATTAATTCTCTGCATTTTTTAAATTAATGAAATTTTTATAGTCGCATCGACTGCCAGGGTTATTAGCGACTGTACTATAAGGTTAATTATAAACTGTAGGGTATCTGTGAGGTAGCACACCAAGGGACAGAAGCGAAGCTTTCTGAAAACACATGCAGTCTCGCTTCCTGCTTCGGGAATCGAATCCGCGCCATCGTGGCTGCTAGGGCTGCAGTTTTGGAACACGAGACAAGCACGATATCGTCTGAGCCACGATGGCTACCTAATTCTCTGCATGTTTTGCCGAATTTCAGATTTCTGTGCCTGAATATGTTTCTCTTCCAGCATATTTTTTGCGTCCAGAGAGAGAAGTACCTCAACTCATCTTGTCAACAGGAATCGCAGGATTATGCTATCGTCGTGAAAAATTTTCTTCTTTTCCCTGGTTTTGGTCTAGTTTAAAATTTGAAACATTCCAGGCCCTGATTTATATTGCGCAACTGAATACTTATTCTAGAAATATATTAACTCAAAACAACCAAAAAATTTGTTTGGATCTACCAAATATCAGTTTGTCTACATAATAGCCATATCCCATGTTTGAACCTAATAAAATGTTGCGGATTCAGCCAACTCGATTTCTGAGTGTTCAATATGTACTCCTTCACATATGGTACGAATTTCGCAATAATAGGGACACTTTCCGAATACTTTTTGTTCATACACACATTCCGGATTCACTAGGTATAAATTCAGATTAAAATTATACTTATTTTGGACAAACTCAAGTAAGACTCAAGGGAAACTAGGAATTGGGATACAGTGCAGATTAAATCGCACGCATTCTGATATGCGTATAGTTCAAAAAGTGTACTTAAAATTATAGATGTATTATACTATTATATTCACCAATAGAATTGAGGATCACAGCTATGGAAAAGACAAGAGTAGAAGCAATCCTCATTTTTACTAATTAAAGGAAAACTGAATAATGTATGATTGAAGAATTGGATTAAAAATGTCACTGGAGAATATTTTAGTTCTTCATAGGAATACATGACACATACATTCTATATTCGTTATCTTACAGATTACAGGCGCCAAGCTTATCCTTCTAAGATATTTGCGTTTCGTCAGAGTCAGTTCCAAGAAACAAATATAGTTATTAAATTCGTCAAAACTGCTATCACAATTTGTATAATCTTTTAGGTTTCAACAAAATTCATCGCTTACATGGAAAATTTAAATAGTCTTAGCTATCATGACCCATTTAAAGATTTGAAAAAATTATGTAAATTTTACAAAGTATGTTAAAGAAAATATAAATTTAATCTTTTCACATTCTTAACCTAATGTTTTAGAAATTATTAGGTTAGAACTTCATTAGGTTAGGATCAGTCAGAAAAGGTTAGATCATCTCAGTGAAGTACTGACTTATATCAAAGTATAATTTATTAAGCCTTAAAACCTTTAGACGACTTCATTTAGGAATTATGAATTTAATTCAATTTATTAAAAAACCTAAATAATTTCAATAAATATCAAAATCCTAGACAGTTAACGTTTGAAATATCGTCGTACAATTTTATAAAAAATATATTATAACTTTGTAATATGAATAAATCATTGAAATGAGTACTGTTTCCAATATCTAACAAAGCCTCTTCCGAGTCTTGAGTATTTTCAGATAGAATCAAATATTTTTGAAGATAAAAAGTTCTTAGGTCGTTATAAATTCAACATTTAAGTAATATGTGGGCCAAATCCTGAAATTTTATTTTGTTACACAGGCTGCAGATTTGGTTAACATCGATGGCAAATGAGAAACCATAAAAATATAGCCTAATTTCAGACTCACGAGAGATCCTTAATTGACTAACAATTCGTACTTACTGGAATCACATTAATTACACTGATTAAACTGATTATAATAGTAATCAGTGTAATCAATGTGATTTCAGTAATTTCGAGTTAAAGCGCACAATCATGAAAAACCTACACTGATTTGGCCAATGTATTAAAATCGATGCCTAAAATTCCAAGAATTCAACTGAGTCCTGAAAAGCGTCACAAAAGCAACTTTGTTTTGAGGTTATTTTCAGGATTCTCAAGTAATACTACTAAATTACTCTATTTCTCAAATTTGGCAGCTCAAACACGCCAATGCAATCATGTTTTTCTATCACATCCTGAATCATGGCGTTTTTGGAAGTTACGTTGAAAACCAATCGTAAAATGTACTAGTTTAACTTCAGATTCAATTTTAGCGGTTCAAAATACATAAAAAAATGTGTCTCCTTAAAAGTTCCGGGCCCTTTTTTTGTGTCTGTGTTATTGATAAGTCACTTAGAGGGATAGTTAGCAGCTCGGCTTCGTCACGGAATTTTCCAAGTTGCCATCCTCTAAAGGAGCTTCCTTTCTTTTCCTGGAAAAATCCGGCCTTCTACTTTTTTCCAGAGACACCAGCGTCCCAGTTTTCATCTCTTTCGATGAATCAAACCTCTGATTGTTTCACACAGCAGCTGTGTTATTGTTTATAAACATCGACGACCCGATTTTCACCAGCTGTGAATCGGCATTGGTAACAGATGAACCGGCTGTGTTATTATTTGCCGTTTGGAGAGACCCATCGCTGCTCATATTCGTCGTTCCTTTAGGTTTGGTGCGATTCATGCAGATTAGAGCCTTCACCACTCCTGAAGAAAGATACTGTAGAACTGGCTTTCTTTGTCGAATTTGTACTGCCCGAGGCGCCTGGCGCCATCGATTGATTCAATTCCAAAACAACAGATCCAATTTGGACTGGATTAAATTTTTCACCTTATCTAACAGAATTGAGGAGATTTGTTGGATAATAATGCATGTTAGGAAACAATAAATTGTTTTTTTTTTATTGCGCTTGTCTAGCAGGTGGTCCTGCTTAGATATAGTAATTGTAGCTTGGGGACCGCGTTCTCCACATTCATTGCCCTAATCCTTGCTTCAATGTTCTGAATCTTTGTTGACAACTCATCAACGATGTTTCCTTCCGCGACGCTGATTTTCATCGATAGTTTTTCTTCGAGAGAACTTGAAAGAGCTTCAATTTGTGATACAGAAGCCATTTTCGAACCTGAGTAAGATAAAGCACAGTAATGGAAGTCACTCACCTTGTTCCAACCTAAAAATTTATAATGAAAAATGGCCTAATACTAACAAAATTTTTGAAATCTTTGAGATACACAGACAACACTTATATTGAGTTCAATAAGATAAAAGTCTGCCCCACAAGAATCATTTATTCAAGCTGTTTATGAAGCGGGTTAAATTTATTCTGAATCATAAATTATATAAGAGGATGTTTTGAAACGTCTAATAATTATTAAATTATTTTCATTTCTATTTCTGTTTCTGATTACTATTTTCTCCGATGCGACAGCTTTAACCTTTGAAAACCTCTTCTTGTGATGATACCCATTCCTCCTCAGTGCCTTGAACCGAATTGCTCGTTGACGAAATAAAAGTACCCCAGGGCCCTTATAGTTTAATTCTGATCTTTGTAAAGATGCCAACTATATTAACCACATCAAACTAATCCTTATACCAATTCTGTAATATTCAAAACATGAAAGTTTGTGATCTCTTAAAATTTGTGTAGTCTTGCGATTGGCCTGAAATGTCTTCGATCGACCAAATTGAGCTAAAACCTTGCTTGCGTCGAGGGGTACATAAATCTTGCATTCAGTGTACAAACGTTATCGGAATCACATTTCAATCACCTTTCAATCACTTGAAATCACTGTGAAATGACTTGCAAACACTAATAATTACTTGATATTACTTACAATCACTTGCAATCACATCAACTTCAATCAGGCTATAATCACCTGAATATCCTCTGCAATCACGTGCAATCATTTTGCGGTGTATATTATGGATTGTTCGAATTTAATGCAAGGAATTGCAAGAAATGAGAAAAATAAAGTATCAACCCATGCAATTGGCATTATTGTTTGACCCTCGGCGTCCAGACATCTTACCAGCTGACGCGACAGTGGGCCAGGAACCATAAAAAGTGGCCAAAAAGGAACTTGAAAATGTATCTACCTACAACTTTGCATCATAAATAGAACAGTTAAAAATTAAAAAAATGTTTTGTCAATTAAACATTTCCTATTTCACTGATATTGGTGCAAAGTTAAAAAACACATTAAAATTTGGATATGGCTATGTATTATATGTATTGATATATTTATTAATGTATATATTTAAATCGGGAATTTTTTTTCTATATATATATCGATTGTGGACGTGTCGATTCGCTTCGCTTCAGTTTTCCAAGATTCCTTGAGTATCTCAGTTTTTTATGTGTTTAAAGTTGGTGTATTGTGAAAGTGATTGCACCGGGTTTGTTTTGTGACTTTGAACTTTTTGTTAATTCGTTGGATTGTTTTTAATCGGTGCAAACTTTCAAAATAGTTATTTCTGTTAGAATTCATTTACGTTATCATGGAAGCGTGTCCGGAGTGCAACGTATTGATTTCAAGAGGTGGGTCTGAGGTTTTAGCCTTTGTGAAGTGTGCCCATCTCATCTACGTGAACTGTGCTAACGTTGGCATAGCAAAAAAGACTGTTGGTAAACTTGAAAAGGGCATATTGATTATGTCTGCAAAGGGTGTAATTCTGGTGCCAATTATGAGATCAGCAATTCTCAAGACTTTACCGCAGGCCCAAACTGAAGCGCTTGCGCAGGCTCGTGAGATGTCAGCGAACTTCAGTGAATTCGAAACCCGGCATTAGGATTTAAACGAAAAGTTAAACTCTATCCTTTTGGAAATGAAGACTTATCTCTCAAATAACACTCGTCGCAATGATTCTCTTGAAGCCGGCTCTGTAGTGGCACTCCTTGGATCACATCTTATATCAGAGACCTGTTGGAAGAGAAATTAACGTAGATTGTCTAAAAGAACAAAAATTAGTATTATTCAGGCCAAATTTTGCAAATTGAGAAACTTAGTTTGAACAAACATCAGGGATTAGTACAATCAATATGATTAGAATTCTATCAGAAATAGGAATGACAAGAGAAACTTTTGGTTTCTCTAAAGACGTCTTGGACTTATTTCTTCAAAACACTTGGCTCCTCATAACAATTTCTCCCCTGCACATCTTTAAACAGCCTTGACCACAAAATCCATACTCCTTACGAACAGCTCAAGGTTCCACGTTTGCACCCACTCTATTTAATATTCATACATCTGAACTTGGTAGTGAACTTCGACACTGCAATTATCACAAATATGCTGACGACTCCAAGCTATACATCTCCGGGCCTATTGCTACTCCTAAGAGCCTAATTCAAAAGTTACAGGAGGATATTGATTTGGTGGTGCAGTGGGCTCTGACAAATGGTCTCACTCTTAACGCTGCCAAAACTAAGGCTATAATCATAGGCCCTTTTTCCTCTCCTTTACTTGCAACAATCGCAGCTCTATCTCCTCTCTTGATCGATGAGCGTCTCATCCCCTTTGTGGATTCTGTGAAGGATTCAGTTTATATTCCTAATCGCTCTCTCACTTAGAATGAACAAGTTGCGGAAATATAGAGGAAAACATTCAGAATCTTCCAATAGCTTAACAGCAATAAAGAATCACTTTCAACTTCAACGCGTATCCTACCAATTAAAAACCTCTTCCTCTCCTCCTTTGACTATGGCTGTGCTTTATATGACGATATTACTGATAAGTTGAATGCCAAGCTTGAACGGACTCGTGATGCTTGCGTTTGGTTCACCTATAACATCTTGAAAAGTGAACATATTACCCCCGTATAGAGAGAAAATAGGACTTTTTATCGTTTCCAAAAAAAGACAATTTTTCATCGGTAACTTGCTTCATAGTCTGTTCAGTAATTAATATCCGGATAATCTTCTTTGCCTCTTCTATTTTGTTCACAAGGATCAACTGATACATTGCAAACTCTGTGAAAGGAAAAGAGTACTCAAAATTAAGCCACACCGCACGTGTAAGATGCAAAGATCGTTCATGATTCGTGGTGCTCGTCTTTGGAACAAACTACCTATAACAATAAGAAATGCACCTTTACAATATCAGTTCAGAAAACCTCTTTTTGGTTACTTATGTGAAACCTCAAATCCTATTCTCGAAATTAGAAATTGTTAGCACTTAAATCCTTGAGTTAAAAACTTATAGAAGCTTAAACATCAAGGTATTTACTTTTAAGTATGTATATTTTCGTATGTACATTTACATTATTCCTGGTAATAGACCACATCTAATAATGTTGAATACAATATGGCGGCTGGAATAAAGAAACTATTTTGGAATGAGGGAATGAATTAATATTCTCGAGAATCTGTCGTTTCTTGAATATAATCATTATTCATTGTTTGTCATAAGAAAATATGTTTTTGTCTTAAAACAAAAGCATAGTCCTCTTTTCTGTTTTGTTTTTAACCACTTTAAAATTTTTCATATATTGGGCAAGCGAAAAATACTTAATTTTTTGCCGCAGAGGACACTGTCCTATGACCTGAAAAGGCACGCGAAAAAAGAGTGGAAACATAAGAGCTTCAATGTGGACAGAATTAATATATGAATAAAGTCGCAGACTATTTTATTCATTTGTACTTCTGACAAAGTGATAATTAAAAAACATTTAATACCTTTTCTTGTTGTTGCAGGTAAGTATAATAGAACCCTTTGCCATAAAATTAAGAGGTTTCGATTAATCTGTACTAATTCACACGAGCAGGAAATTCAAATTTTACTTTATAGAATCCGCGCTCCATATTATCACTGGACCCGAACTCAGATTATAAGGATTAACTTTATGGGTTTTAGAAGAATGTGGTGCAGAAGAAACACTGATTGGCAAAACTGCAAGAAAAAGGTGAAATTGGTTTTGGTCATGATAAGAAAATGGATAAAGGACGCTCAACGAAGCAAGTAGATATAATACTCTACAGCGAAAAGAAGTGAAGACACTGGGACATTGAGGAAAGATTGAAGTCATACCAACGATAATATATGAAGTTTTTATTATAATTACCAGTCACTTGTAACATTTTGATTCTTCTTGGGATCACAAACAATATTATATTTTAATTTTACATTTTTTCAAATAAAATTAGTGGTCTGGATGAAAGTCATCTACTCCGACGTGTATCATTTTAAAATTCGCTGTGACTGGCCGACGCTTGCCTAAGGGAGATTCCTTGATTTCTTTTGGAGTCAGCTCTTTAATTGCACCACTGTTCATGTTTATTTTTATCCGTTTTTCCAGCTTATTTCGTAATTTATCTTTTATTGTATATATTCCACGAAGTTTTATATTACCCTCGAATATTGCAAAGACTTCGCCATTTACTGTTGATAATACAGTTAGTTCTTCGCTTGGTATGGGTTCAAGGATATTACGTAAGCCTCTCACGTATATAGGTTTAAACCGAGGAAAAGTGTATCTTCGAATTTCAAATACCCGCTTTGGATTCGTGTGGGGAATAAGCCGAAGAGATGTTGCTTTTTCAAGGTTATTTCGAAGTACACGTACAGAACGGGCTCCAGCAACAGGAGACCTGGACCTCAAACGAAGAAAAGGCTCGGCAGGAGGAGAAGACCTCACTGGTAAACCCGGAGAATAAGGTCTGGTAGGATAAAGAGACCTTTCAGGATAATAAGAAGGCCTGAAACGAAGAGCACCATGAATGGGGTCGCCATTGGGCAAACAATCAAACTGCAAACTCAAGTCTGGAAAAAGAAACAGTAGATTAACTTAACGTTGTATAAATTTCTCCCGGTTCGAATCACGTCACCCTTTGTCATTAGCAAATGTTCCGGAGCAGCAAAATAACTGAAATACGTACGAAAAATGGTTTGGTACTCAATACTTCTGAATGACAATCAAATGGTACGAAAAATATTTAACTACATCACGTCCGTGAATAAAAAGCTTATGTACTAATCTTCATTCAAACCGGTTATTCAAGAAATCGATTTAGTCTTTGCCAAAACGGGAAGAGCAACGTCTCTGGCATTCGTTTCTCCATAACCCGGCCTTACGATATCAACTGTTGAAGACAGTTTGGATCGAAGAAGCTGATATCAAAAATCATTTCACTGTCATCAAATATCGGAAATGGTACTGGTTCCTTTTTGAAAAAAGCTTAATCGGCTGCTAAAACAATCAGTTTGGATAAAGATTTTACCACCAGATTTCACAACATATTACAAGTTCTAACTGGGAGGCAAAGAAAGTGGATCGTCGAACGAGGAGCATGGATAGAGAGTAGGAACGGGGGTAATGTTTGGATAGGGAAAGACAGGTTGTAGGTGAATGGGATGAAGTGGATCGAGGACAGAGAGAGAAGAGCTGAGAGCAGTGGGAACAATACTTGAGAGGAGGGTAAACGAAGGTAATGAGAGTAGAAGAGACGGGGCGGGGTTTGCAGCAGAGGAGAAAAACTGAGCACGGGGAGGAGGGAAAGGACAAAAATAGAGGAGTGTGTGTAGCTTTCTGGTATGTGTCAGGGCTGAAAGACAAGAACGAGGGGTTCTGGGAGGCTATTGGAAAATTGGCCGTGGTAATGCTGAGTGAAACGTGGTTGAATGAAAAGGATTGGTAGGGCTTGAAACGAAAGTTGCCGAAGGGGTATATGTGGACAAAGCAAGAAGCGAAGAAAGAACATGAGAAGGGAAGAGCGATGGTAGGCATGGTTTCATGGGTTTAGAAGGAGCTGATGGGAAATGAAAAAGTGGAAGAGCGAGAAGAAAAGCTTGAGGCTGTGATGGTGAGAAGAATAATGTTAGGAAAATAGAGCGTGGCTATCGTTTCTGTGTATAGAAGAAGAGGAGAAGAATAAGGATGGAGAGTATTAAGAAAATGGATGGACGAACGGAATGAAGAGTTGGTCTTGATAGAAGAATACTTACACGCGTAGACAGGAGAGTTAGGGGGGGGGATATAGATTAAAGAAAGCGAAACTTTCGAAGAAATTCCAAGCGCAGGGAGATAGATCGGGAGGATAAAAATCTTTCGAAGCTGTTAGGAGAGGACGGGTGGTTTGTCTCAAATTGAAATATAAGGGGAGATAAAGAAGGGGAGTAACTCTTATAGGTAAAGGGGAGACATTGATAGATTACATTCTAGCAGAGGAAAGAACAAGGAAGAGAATGGATAAAGTGCAATGAGGAAATTAAATAGGCTCAGAACACTTCCCGCTGAAAGCGGTATTGAAATGCTCAGGATGGAAGCGGCATAGCGAATAAAGGGAAATATCTGACGAAAGGAAAATAAAAATGGGTCGATTTTGAAAGGATAAATTTAGAAAATTTTAAAGAGAGAACGGAGAACGAGGAGATTAGAGCACTGGAAGGGTAAGACGTGGACGCGCGCCCTAAAATGCTAAAAAAATTAACAGAGAGGATAAAAGAAGAGGTAAGGACAAGAGAAGAGAAGGAGGAAATGAAGAGAGGATGTTAGGACACAGAATTTAAGGAGAGTAAAGATAGAATGAAAAAAAATATGAAAAAATTAAGAAAAGTGGAGATAGGGAAACAGAAATATATTAGGAGAAAGATAGAACATGAAAGATTGTTAAGTGATAAAGGTCAGTGAGAGAAAATTAGGTATACGAAACAGGTGAAGAAATCAATCAGGGAAGGGAGGGAATGGGAGGTGATCAATAGGAAACGAGGAGGAAGAAAGGGCATCAATGAGCAAATCGAGATGGATGAGTGGACCACGTACTTTAAGCGATTGTTCGGAGGAGTGGAAAATAAGGTGTTGGGTGAAAAGAGGAAGGTAATATAAGGGGGAGATGATAGGAATAACGGGATGGTAGGGAGGAATTGAATAGAGCTATAGGGAGGCTTGAAAGAAACGAGGCAACATGTTTGGACGATATTGAGGACGAGGCTTTGAGGTTTGGTGGAGAAGAGATGAGAAGGGAAATGTGGGAGGTTTTGGAGAGGAGAGGGATGGCGTGAGGAATGGAGGACAGGGCTGGTGGTGCCGATAATTGAGAAAGGAGAGGGCAAGAAGCTGGAGGAGTATGGGCGAATCACCCTTATGTCGGTGGGATATAAAATATATACGGAGAATCTCAGAAAGAGGTTAGAAAGGGAGGTGGAAGAGAAAGGGATTATTCCACACAATCAGACGGGCTTCAGGAAAGGGATGGGAACAGTAGAAAACATCTCAAAATTGAATTATCTAGTTTTATTATCTAGTTTTATTATCTTATAATTATCTAGAATTATCTAGGAACTTAGGGAGGAAGAAAGAGAAGTTAGTCGCCTTATTTGTAGACTTTAAAGCAGCATTGGACTCGGTAAACAGAAAGGTGTTATGGAAAGTATTGAAAAAGAGGGTGGTGGATGAAGGGTTGGTCAAGAGGATTACGGAGATATTCGAAGAGACTAAGATAAGTGTCAGGATTGGAAAACAAAAGGAGGACATTTTTTGAAGTGGAAGGAGGCTCATGCATGGGTGAACACTGAGCCCACTACTATTCAGTCTCTTGTTGATAGATCTAGCGGAGAAACTGAAAAAAATGAAGGAAAGGGGGGAACGGTTTTGGGAAATAGTAAGGTATATTTCTTAGCGTATGCAGACGATATGGTCTTATTAGCGGATGACGAGAGAGGGATGAGTCTCATAATGGGAGTATTTGAAGAGTATGTGAAAAATAAAGACTTAACGGCAAATATAAATAAGACGGACGTGATGATTTTTAGGAAGAGAACGAAAAAGGTAGAATACAAATGGAGGATGTACGGGGACAAAGTGAAACAGGTCGAGGAATTCAGTTACCTAGGCTTCTGTTTTGAGTCAAAAGGAGGGGTTGAACTACAGGTGAGAAGGATAGAATGTGCGACTAAAGTAATGGGGCAGGATGGACGAAGCACAAGAGGGTGGAGAGTATGCAGGTTAGATTCTTGAGATGGGCAATGGCAGGGAGCTTGAGCTGTCCAGGATACATGTTAAGGAAAAAATCAAGTAGAGGTAAAACGGTTATTAGACAGATGAAGAGAGGATGGAACTTTCAGGAGAAACTGAAGGGGGGGGGGGAAATCAGGATAGCAAAAGTTTGTCTACGGGAAGCAGTCAACAAAGAGACTAGGTATAACACAGAAGGATCAAGGTGGGAGGAAAAGAGACAACAGAGGAGGAGAGACTGCGATATGAGAGCAGATGTCAGAGTATGGCAAGGGTTGGTGAATGAACTGATAATTATGGAGAGAGAGGAAAGATGGGAAAGGATTGTGGAATCTAAGTATAACTTGTGGTATAAGATAGTAACCAGAATATTTGTGGAAGGTTAAAAAGGAGAGTAAATAAAACCACGTGATACAATTCAAGATGGAAACCGCTCAGCTTTGCATAAATCTTTATGCTTTGTATAAAATGTCACAATCAGTACATGAACTGCTTATTTACGGAAGTGATATAATTAAATATTTTGAGCTACCTATTATATGACATTCAGTTTAGAAAAAAATAGGAATCAAGACAGAATGTTTTAAAAATGAAAAAAGGATCCTATTCATAACCCCTTGACCCGATCAAATGAGGTTATATGTATTCATCTATTAACTAGGATTAGGTATTTTCTGCACAATCAGTTTATTAAATAAATTATTTCTGAACGTTCCTAATCACTATTAATACCGGTACTGGCCAATTTTAAGCACAGTGTAGGTTTTTGATGATTTTAAGATAATATTTTGAAGCTTTTTGAATTTCAAATACTTTCCTAAAATCACGGAAAAGAATATAGAACATTTTACAGCAAAATGTTTCAATATTGCAAGATAAGAAAATTTTCGTAGAAATTCGAATAAGTTTAAGCGATATTTAGAAGTTTTTAAAGAATGTAAAAATAATTTTAATTCAAACAAAAGCTAGATTTTTGAAGATTTTAAGCAAAAAATTTTGATGCTTCTTAAGAATTTTGAAAGGTTTCAAGGGATTAAAAAAATGTCTTGGCATTTTCGGAAAATTTTGAATCTTTTTTTTTTTATTTCACAACATTTATCTTGAGAGAATATTCCCAGGATGCGTAGGAAAATTATGGGTATAAATTACTTCAAATTATGGATATATCATATTATATTTACCAAGAGAATTGAGGATCATTGCCAATGGTAGGACAAGAGTAGAAACAATCCTCATCTTTTCTAATGACAGGAAAAACTGAAAAATCTATCAATGAAAATTTTGATTAAAAATGTAACTGATGAATACTTGAGAGCTTAATTAGAATATTTGATGCAATCATTGTATATTCTTTATCTCATAGATTATAAACGTCAATGTTGTCCTTCGAAGATATTTACAATGTTAAAACTGTAATTCCTATATTCGTTAAGACTTACGTCAGATGCATACATACAATCTTTCACGTTTCAACTAAATCCGTCGTTTACATGCAAAATTTATATAGTGCCAGCCATAGGCCCTAAAATCAATATTTGGAAATATAAATTTTACAAAATATGTTAAAGAAATTCAAAGAAATAAATTTCATCCTTTGAAATTTGTTATCAAATATTTTAGGAATTATTCAGAAAAAAAGATTTTCTCTGGAATCACAAGTATCGTCATCAGCATGAGCCCATAAGGCTCCCGTCAATTTTGATCACAATCATGGGCAATGACATTTTTTATCATAAAAATAATAATATTCATATTACTAATATTATGTTATTTTTCCATATACATCAGTTGATTATAAATGGCTTCCATTATTATTATATAATAATATTAATATTATTATTTTTGAAAACCAAAAAAAGAAAATATATAAATATTATATTATAATATACGCTTTTGGAAATATGCTAAAAATTCAAATAAATTCAATTAAAAATGTATTTAGCTGAGGTAGCTGTGTTGTACAAAATTGCGTCGTGAAAACTTTTTCAATGAAATTCCTGAAAATGTTCGGGCCGAAATAAAACTGATTAGTCGGTAACTTTGTTAGGTATTTTGAATATCATTCCCGATATAATTTCAGAAAAATTCCGTAACGATTTCGGTAAAGTTTCAAGTGTTTTCACAAATATTGGAAAAATATACATTTTCTTAAGAAAGATTTCAAGGTATTCAAAAAATTCAATTTGTTTGGAAATATTGCAAAAGATTCCAAGTTATGACAATGAATGTCTCATGATTTCACGAGATTTCAAAGTATTCTGGGAAATTTTATTTGATCTGAAACGATTTTATAGGGTATACAAATTTTAAGGAATATGAGGATATTTAGTGGGATTTTGTGAAAAGTGTGTGTTAGATTTTGATCGTAATAAACCCCTCATATATATCTAATTACGATACATTATTATTATTTATTACCTGATAAATTGTTTAAATACATAGTTTTTGCGCAAAATCGTAGAAACATCAATATTCGATTCGGATTAGTTGAAAGTAGGTAAGAAAATATTTTAATGTACAATCAAAAAAAGTTGAATCCAGCAAGAAAATATTAATTTTCTACCAAAAAACATTTTTAGAGACACAAAGGCGCAAAGCGTAGCTGACAACGTTTTTTCGCTGTTTCCAACAGAGGGAGACTGAGGTTATAAAGAAAAATTAAGCCTTGGAAACGACACTAAATTAACGTTTTATTGTAATTACCAGTTACTGATGCCTGATTGAGATTCCTGGATTTTTGTAAGGTCATATTTTCAACCCCACCGCTGTTAATGTTTAGTCAGACTGTATATACTTCACGAAGAATTGTAAAATTTCTCCTAAAGATTGCAAAGGCTTGAATTGGCGTATCGCGAGGAAAAGTGTAACTTGGAATTTTGAATAGCCGGCTTGGATTTATTTCAGAAATAAGCCGAACATATTCAAGTTGCTCAACTTTATATAAGAGAACGCGTGAAGGACTGTTTTTGGCAGCAGGAGACCTAGACCTGACACGAAGAGGAGGCTCGGCAGAAGGCGAAGACCTGTCAAAAGAACCCGGATAATGAGTTCTGGCAGGAGGAAGGCTAATTAATTGAGAATGAGAATGATATCTGTCAGGAGAAGAAGGATTTTTGTACGGTCATATTTTCAACCTAGCCGCTGTTAAAGTTTAATCTCACTGTATATATTTTACCAAGAATTGTATAATCTTTCTTAAAGATTGCGAAGACTTGAATTGGTATGTGGCGAGAAAAAGTGTAACTTGGAATTTTGAATAGCCGGTTTGTATTCATTTTGGAAATAAGCCGAACAGATTCAAGTTGCTCAACTCTATATTAAAGAACGCATAAGGGACGGTTTTTGGCAGGAGGAGACCCAGACCTGACACGGAGATGAGGCTCGGCAGAAGGCGGAGTCCTGTCCAAAGAACTCGGAGAATGAGTTCTGGCAGGAGGAAGATTAATTAATTAGGAATGAGAATGATATCTGTCAGGAGAAGAAGAAGATCCGCAACGGCAACAACCAGGAATAGGCTCGCCATCAGCTACATGTTGTAACTATTTTCAAAGCGATTTAAATAACTTAATAGATGATTATGTGTAACTTGCATTTTTCATTCGAAATTAATGACTTATCGAAGCTTACAGTTCGTCACAAGGAATAGACCAAAATTGTTAAGGCTTTTATAGACATCTCCTATGAATCAAGTACAATGCAGATAGTAAATTCCCCTTAGCTTCAATGTGGAAAAAGTACACTGAAACTTGGATTGAATTACGGTTTTCGGGTACGGCTTGCATTGGCCTCGATACTATTTCCAGGGTATCCAAGCGTAAACAAGCAGGGCCGTAAGAATCATTTCTGTTGGGTTTGGGCGCATGACTCAACTCGATGCAATTAACGCACTGAGACTTCGGTCATCCGGCTCTTTGTCGCGCTTGACTGAGCATAGTCTCTCTTTCGAGCGCGAGCCTCCTCTCATCGAGAAACTACAAGGGTCATCAGTTTCAGGAATATATTAAATGCAAGGTATCTAATTCCAGGTGCCAGTGTATATTCATAAATAGAAGATATTGCAGATTATTATAGTTAATAGTATTTGTAAAAAAGCAAACATTATAAAATATATAAAATCCGCACTCCTGGTCATTGTTTGACCTGAATTCAGATTCTGTTAATCGAAAAAATTCTGAAAAGATATAGAGTCATAGAAACATAAAAGCTTCCATTAAAATATCTATATAATTTGAAGAAAAAAGAGTTTTTCGAACAGGATCAGGAGGATTCAGAATTATGTGACACAGAATGCTTGCGGGGTGACAGATACCTAAAACAAAATATTTTTGATACTGATATTCTTTCGCTGCGAGCTTCGCTCAGTAGATGTGGTTGTTATAGAGAGTATGGAACGTCTTATGGGATTATCATTCAGTTTATGTGTTTATATATAAGCCGCGATGTACGATGGTTTTGTGAAGCTCTCCACCTGGGGTAATTTCAAGAGATATTAATCAGCGAACCGCCTCGGAGCAGCGTGTGTTGTGCGACAAGTATATATTTGAACAGCAATAGCGACGTCTAGATGATCTAAAATATATCACTGCTCATATACGTCAATTACTCACCTTGACGAAATAAATTACTTGATCCCTGGTAGTATAACTAAGCTTGAATAAAACGAAACTGAATACTTGTTATTATTGAAGTTTTTTTGCTAAAACTATTTTCATTCAGGTTCCACGTTTATTTACGTGGAGCCTAAGTTTAATTCAACCTTAGTTTGTGTACGTGTAGGCAAATCATTATAAGCCTGTCATAATTTTTCTCCTAAAATATATTCGTACAAGAATAAAAAGCAATTTTTTTATCTATTTCATAAAAGCCGAGACTGGGGCATTACTGAAAGAGTAAAGCATTACAAAAAATATAGGATGAACTTTTTATTGTAATTACCAGTTACTTGTAACGTTGTTTATATTTATTATTTTAAAATTCTTTGATATTGGCATATGACTGCCTAATGGAGATTCCCGAATTTCCTCTGGGGTCATTTCGTCAATCTTGCCGCTGTTCATGTTTATTTTTGCCCGCTTATCGAAGCCAGTTCTCGTAGTATACATTCCACGAAAATATGTATTACACTCTAATATTGCCAGGACGTCACCGTTTAAAGTTGATAATACACTTTGTTCTTCGATTGGCATGGGTCTAAGAATACTATATTTTTTTTTTAATTTTATTTTTGTGTTGGAAGGAAAAGTGTACCTTCGAATTTCGTATTGCCGACTTGGATTCGCATTAGGAATAAGCCGCATAAATTTGAGTTGGTCGAGGCTCAATCCATTTAGGCGTATAGGACGGACATTGTCAGAAGCAGACCTGGGTTTCATACATTTAGAAGGATTGGCAGGAGAAGAACACCTAGGCCTGGCACGAAGAGAAGGCTCGGCAGTTGGAGACCTGGACCTGACACGTAGAGAAAGCTCAGTAGCAGGAGGAGACCTGACAGGAGAACCCGAAAAATGTGGTCTGACAGGAGAAAATGACGTTTCAGGAGATTGATGTCTGCCAGGAGAACAAAAAGATCGGCGACGAGGAACACCAGGAATAGGGGCACCATTAGGTAAACATTCGAACTGTAGACTCAATTCTGCAACAAGAAACAGAAGATTATATTTTCCTTGTCTATTCTCTTCCGGAATATTTTTTTTCTGCTGGAGACAGAAGCACCTAACCTGATTTCGTCAAGAGGAATCGCAGGGAGGCAAAAAGGGATTCCTCCTCGGGTCGAATACCAAACAATTTTTCAGAAGCTAAAGTATTGAAGCACAGAAGTAACCGAAATAACATATTTTCGTTGACGAAATATGGTTAGGTACTCAATAGACGGGTACTGTAATTTCGATTCCGGCATATTTTGCCGCAGATAAACCATTGCACTTGTTGGAATCAAACTGGAATTCTTTTAAATTTCTTATAAATTCTTTGGAATTTTTAGAAAACTCCCGACGTAGAAAAAACCTTGAATATCAAATTTGCAGAAGGAGGAAATTAAAATAGGTCATATTTTGTCGAAAGGCAGTACTGGAACTTACAGTTTTGTTTGAGTAGACATCTGTTAAAAAGTAGCGCATGAACACCCTGAATATGTGTAATTGATTTGGAGCCTATTGGTCACTGGTTATTTTAAGATTATAACAAACTCTTATTTTTCCTAACTTTGTTTGAACAATCAGAAGGTAAAATTTTTAAATTGGAGACAGGCTACATCACGTTGAATATTTTATAATGCGACCTTATTGTTCGAATAGAATTAAGAATGCTACACCAACGCGTTATCTTATTAAACTTTTCTTTTTTTTCATGTTTTTTTTCATAGCTTTATTTCTCTCACAGACTTGAAAAACCACTAGACAGTAAATTTCATTTACTTCTAACCATTATTGTCTCAAGAGCGTCCCAAGTCAACACTCTGTATATTTTAAATATTAATCGGTACTCCTTTTCAAATAAAACAAAACGTAGATTTTGAATATAATATTTGTAAATTACTAATTGCAAAACTGAAAAATGCTTGCTTTTTGTATGTTATAAATATATAAAATGTACACTCAATTGCATAAATTGTGGTTGTACGTATCGCTTGAAAAAAGATACTTAAAAATATTGATGTAAAGTATATTATTATATTCACCAAAATAGTTCAGGATAACCGCCAGGAAAAAAGCAAGAGTAGAAACAATCATCATATTTTTCAGTCAGGGGGGAAACTGAATAATTTCTCAGTGAAGATTTCATTTATATTCGTTATCTATAAGATTGTAGCTGCAAAGCATGTTCTCATCTGATGTTTACATTTCGTCAGAAACAGATTGAAGGAAAAAAACGTGATGACTGAATTTTTTTAAACTGCTGACATAATTGATATCATTTTTTATTTTTAACAAAATTTTTCGTTGAAATGAAAAATTTAGATAGTTTCTATTATAACGTCCCATTTGCAGCTTCGAAAAACTAATATAGTTTCTACGATATACGTTAAAGGAACCGGAATGCAATTTTATGATAATTGTGATTGCTATGAAATTTTCTTATTTATGATTTCACAGCTTAAAACATTTTTAAGAGTTTCAGGTACCGTTTTGAAATGTACTTGATTAAGCCTGCCAATATTACATTTATACAGTTCGGTTGATCCTAAACTGCTATTTCAAGTTTCAAGTGAAAGAAATCTCGCAACAGAATCAGAATCGAAACTGCACCCAGAAGCCGACGAAAAGATTATAAATTTATTATATTTTTATATTCGCCTATAGAATTGAGGATAACTGCCAGTAATAATACAAACGTAAAAACAATCTTCATTATAGTTCGACATGAAACAAATAAATGTAGTAATACAGAATTTGGTTGACATTGTAACTGATGAATAGGCGAGGGCTTAATCAGATCATATATTATATTCTGTAGTCGCTATCTCATAGATTATAGGTATGAAATAGGTGCTTTTTAGATCATTATATTTGATTAGATTGACATCGAGGGGGACAACTGTCAGACGGAAGAGTGGCGTAATACTTGAAAGGCCCCTATCACAATTTATATAATGTTTTAAATATTTTTGAAATTCGTGGATAGCACCAGGATGGGTGACCATCGTAAACGTACGACTTGTGTTGTGTTATCCCTTCTTTTCAACTTATGTCGAGCGGTATGTTTGACGCCGAGAATAATTGTGTGCATTTGATGGGTTGGTTTAAATGTCGGCCTTTAAACTCGACTGTCGAAAAAGCGGCTGAACTCGGAAAGTGGTTTCCGGCAGTCTTCTTCTCCCCTGGCCAAACCTCCAGGCAAATTCAAGTACTTCTAATAAAATGGAACGTCACCGCGGGTTATTATTGGTGAATGACTTAATGATACTTGGCAACGAGGGTGTTCAATCTCTTTCTGTTTGATCGGGTTGTAAAATAAAGGAATACTACAACAGGTTTTGAACTGAAGTATTACGGGAATTTAACGGACCAGCTCAATAAGCCAATAATAATAATAATGGCTGTACCAAGGCTACAAAGTCTATCTTGCAGTTCTCATGATCGGCTGTTTTGGAGGTATGAAAGCTTTATTTTTTGGCCAACTCAACAAGATTCCGGCTTGCCAGCGTCAGGCTCATTCCATCGCGAACCGGATGTAAAAGGCTGTTCTTCTGGGATCAATTCATCTGGTCCGTCAGCACTGTTTCTCATAACATTCCACAAAGATTGGCAGCTCCTCAAAAGTATCCAGAGGTGAAACCTCCATCTCCAACTGTCCCGTCTCTCGCGTAAGGTCATCCGCGACTAGAGACCTGACTCCAAAGAACAGTGTTGCACGATGTTTTCTCGCGTAAATTTTCCGCTCTTGCTTACCTTCTAGGACAGAAGGAGCAGAAATAGACGACGCATATGTTCCAGTTGCGTCGGATTGGTTGCTTTAAGGAACCATGATCGTAGCTTCCGGAGCCTACAACTTCTCACAATGTAAAATAATCGGCGATACCAACTACCGAGCATGCAATCCAGGTCAAGGAACACTTCGAAATGTTCTTCGTGAATGCTTAAAGTATGCAGGCTGCGGGTACATAGAGAGGCACAATGCGGCTCTAAAACTGTTGTATTACCATCTTCGGCACTTCTATGGTGTTGATGTAACACTCGTCTTAGTATGCGCCAAGAAAGAATTGAAGCCTGTTGCAGAGAATGGCCAGTGTAATATCTACTGAACTCAACAAGATTGCGGCTTGCCATCCAGATGTGAAGGTTTTATCTCCAATTATCCCGTCTGCGGCGTAAGATGATCCGCGACTAGAGAGCAGGCTCCAAGGAACAGTTTGTACGATGTCATCTCGCGTAAATTTTTCATTCCTGCTTACCTTCTATGACATAAGGGGCAGGAGTGTATGACGTACACGTTCCGGTTACCGCGGGATAGGTTGCTTTAATGAACCGTGATCGCAGCTTTCGAAGCCCAGAACTTCTACAATAGTAATAATAATGTGTGCTACAATGAAATATTTGACGATTTGAAAAACTATTAAAAATTCTCGAAAAATACAGGATATTTTGCCTAATGGATGATTTCTAATTCTTGATAATTTCTCGATTTTTCCCAAGTCAATTGTTTATTTTTCCCGGTTGTTCTGAAAGAGTTTTAAAGATTTTATTAATTTCGAACGATTTTGAAAGATTTCAAGATATTTTTAATATTTCAAAAAATTAAAAAGATTTTTGATTTGGAACAGGTAAGTTTTTAAATAAAATTATAAACTCTGAGCAGGAACATTATACCATTCTATTCCTTTCTTATGTACTCCCCTGTCCTCTCACATGTTACTAACTTCCTAACTAATTTATTTACCTTTCTTTCCATATCGAATCATATCCTATTCTCTACATTTTCCCATTCAACGCTTCTTTCTTTGTCATCAGTTTCCCTCATGTTTTCAATTCTTTAATTTCACCAGCGCCATATGCTTTCCTCTGGCTTCTTCTTTTCATACAATTCTCACTTCGTCCACCCCTAATTTCGCCTCTGTTCTCTTTAGCACTTCTTTCACTCCTTCTCTTTATCCTTTCCCCTCTAATTTTAAACCCTTTATCTGTATGTTCTTTCTCCTGTCGGCTCCTTCTTTGCTTTTTATTATTCTTTCTTTTTGTATTCATATTTCTTAGAGTTGTTTTCTACTTTCCCGTTATTTCTCTTATCATTCTTTACAATACTACCTTTTCGTAGCGGGAATCATGTAATTTTCAGATATTTTAGCCTTGACCCTAGATCTTTCTTTTCTGCACTATTTCTTCTACTCTGTCTCTTCTGTCTTTTTCGCCTTCAATCTCTCCTTTTCAGAAGTGTGCCTTTACTTTGCCCTTATATTTC
This sequence comes from Andricus grossulariae, assembly GCA_011634705.1. Lineage (NCBI taxonomy): Eukaryota > Metazoa > Arthropoda > Insecta > Hymenoptera > Cynipidae > Andricus > Andricus grossulariae. The sequence goes on from JAABKJ010001870.1 coordinate 24,243, forward strand.
TCTCTTGGTTCTCCCCGAATTTCGCATACAAAACTGTAACTTCCGATTGGAATCATGAAAAAAAATCGATCAAATGAAAATTATTCAAATCGGAACATCTAAAACTGCAGACACACGAGCAATAATGTAAATCCATTTGTGAACATTTTGATCGGTCTCATCCACATTGACCGGCTGAGTTCCCCATATCTAAAAAAATCTTAACAAAATTTTCCTAGATTAGTCGTGGCTATAATGGCTGCTTGCAATTATGAAATTTATTAAATCGATTGATATTTCCACGAATCAGTTGAATGCAATTCGCGTGGATCTGCGTTTTTAATTTTTCCATTCAAATAATTTTCATGCAATTGATTCTTTTTGACCCTGAAGAAAATGAAAATCTTCAAAATTGCCCCTTTTGTCACACTTTTCGTTAAACAAATAATAGTTTTAATAGCGTTTATGGAACGAAATATATTCCAAAATGGTAGAAAATACTGAATTCGGGAACTTGATATGCCCAGGATCACACAAAGTTATCAAATAGTTGTATCTGGAGTAAACATGAATCAAACATAATTAAGTTTCATATTATGTCGACATTAAATTAATAGAACTCCGCCTAGCATTATTGCAGACAGAGTGGATGAATTACTGAATCAGTGATGCCGTAAATTATTATAGTTAACAGGACTACTAAAAAAGTAATAATTACAAAATATCTAATACTTATTTTGTCTTTTTGTTGCAGGTGAGTCAAATAGGACACTTCGCCGTAAAAGACGAGGTATAGAGTGATTTTTACCAATTGGTACGGGTAGGAAATTGGCATTTCACTAAATATAATTGCTTTGTGTCACCGCTTATTCTGAAATAATATATGGATGTGAAGATAGCAGAATATACATGCTAGGATATGTAGGCGTGAAAGATAATTTTTTGTAAGAAATGTTTGGAAAAGGATGCGAGTGACGTGACAGATGCCAGGAACGAAAGATTTTTGATATTGATGGACCCTCGTGCGGAGTTCTGCTTAGTGGAGGTGGTTCAAGTTAAGAGTATGGATTTTCCTATATGATTGTCAGTCCGGTAAGGTGTTTATGTGTGAACCATGTCGAAAGGTAATTTTGTGAAGCTTTTCTGCCTAGAGTATGGCTAGAAAAATTGTTAAGCGACCCATGTCGAAGGGGTATTGTGGAACGACTGTGTTGTATAAATAAGCAACATGCAACTCCTAGATTGATCTAAATTTTATCTCTTTCTTCTGCATATTCCCTACTTAGCTTTATCATGAAATTTCTTCTTATCGTCGGTAGTATAACAATGCTGGAACCGAACAAATTACGATTACGCCAAGAGGGTGTTGGCTTAGGGTATGATGATAATAATATATTTGTAAGACTGAGTTCTTGTTATTAACACTGTTTCTTTTCTCAAATAAATTTATTAATGTTTCACGTTCATTGCACTAACATAATTTCTAGTGTATACTTTCAACAAGTTTATAAAATATGATTCAGATTTTGGCTCAGGTGGGTGAGGGGTTAGAGAAAATGTACGGTATCTTCATGAGGCATGTGGAGGGGGGGGGGTGGTGATGGTAAAAATTGCAGGAAAATGCGTTACGTGATTTGCCATTGTGTTTACACGCTACTTGTGACATTTTGACCCTGTTATGCTCACAACAAATTTTGTACTTTAATTTTACATGAAAAGATTTAATTAATTGTGTGGAGGAATCTCGTTCAAAATTACTTTTCTAAATCTCTTTGAGATTCGTGCAAGGGTGCCCAGAGGAGAATCCCGGATTTCCTCTGGGGTCATTTCTTTAACCTTGCCGCTTTCCATGTTTATTTTTGCCCGTTTTTGAGCGCCAGTTCTTGTTGTATATATTCCACTAAGATAATTCTTAGCCTCCACTATTGCAAAGATGTCACCATTGGAAGTTGAGAATACACTCGTTTCTCTGGTTGGCATGGGCAGAAGGACACTATATCTTCCTCTCACTTGAATTGGCTTATCGCGAGGAAAAATGTATCTCCGAATTTCAAATTGACGGTTTGGATTCGTGTCGGGAATAAAACGAATAAATCTAAGTCGTTCAAGTTCATATGCAAGTACGCGTGAAGAAGAATCTCTGGCAGTAGGAGACCTGGACCTAACCGGAGAACTTGAAGAATGAGTTCTGGCAGAAGGAATAGGTCTTACAGGAGAATGTCTGTCAGGGGAAGAGATCCCGGAACGAGGAGCTTCAGAAATAGGCTCGCCATTGGGTAACGAATCGAACTGTGAACTTAATTCTGAAACCAGGAACAGAGAATCAAATTTTTGTTGTGTATGCTCTACCGCCATATTTCGCTCAATTTCAATTTTCTCTTTCGGAGAGAGAAGTACCTATCCTCATTTTGACAAGAGGAAGCACATGATACAATGCAAGAGAGCAAAAAGGGATTGTCACATTTCTCCGCGAGTCGATTCCTAAACCATTTTATGAACTAACGTACTCTCGTTGACGAAATAAGGTTAGGATCTCAATAGCCGCATACTTCAGTTTCCATTTCGGAAAATTTGGTGGAGATGCGTTTTGAAACTGCTTGAAATTAAACTACAATTCTCCAGAATTCATCATGAATTATTTAGAATTCTATAGAATCCCGCTTATCAAAAAATTACGTTGACGATAAAATAGGACAGAACTTGAAATTAAAATCCGGAAAAAATAACTCTTTTCAACTTTTTCTTGTTTCTGCACTTGAATACTAACTGATTTAATAGAGCTCAATAAGAAAATATGACTATATTTGGTTGATAGTTAATTCTTTTTGCTTGGAAAGTCTAGTTTTGTATTTTTTGTTGACAATTGATCTTTTTTTTAACTTTGATAACAATTTGAATAAAAATTGAATTAAATCGTGCACATTCTAGATATACATTGTAGATATAGTACATCATTATATTTACCAATATTATTGAGGATAACCGCCAAGCATAATACAAGAGTATAAACAATCTTCATATTTTCTAATAAAAAAAAGGATGAATGTATCAATAAAGGATTTGATTCACAATGCAACTGTCGAATATTCGAGTGCTTCATTTTATTATATGATACATATATCCTGTGCTCGTTATCTCATATATTATAGGCGTCAGGTTTCTCCTTTTCAGATATTTACATTTCATAAGCGTTAAATTCAAGGGGAAAAATGTAATTACCGAATTCGTCAAAACTGATATCACAATTCATATAATCTTTTATGTTTATGACCACTTTGTCTGCTCTAAGCGCTTGCAGTAATTTTCTTCTTCAAACAGGAAATTCAACCTTTAAAACCACTGGACTTAATCCCATAAAAGTCAATTGCTGTTGTTATAATTATTATTTCTAATATAAAAGACAATATTTATTCAAAGGCCTGAGAATTGGGTAAGTATACGATGAATGTGCTACAGTCGCTAAGGTAGATTTTGAAACTGCAAAGCAGGCTCAATAAAGTTTCGTATCGATAAAAAAATCAAATTTTGCAGAACGCAGAATTTACGAAATTTTAATAGGAGTCCTCGTGAGTTATAAAATTATATGAATTTCTTAACGTAAAATAATATTAGTAATACAAACATTACTCGTAATAAAATGAAAGAGGGATTTTCAACCAAATAGTTGCATTTTAACCAAAAAGATGAATTTTCAAAGAAGTAGAATCATATTCTAACGAAAAAGAAGAAATGCACCCAAGGAAATAAATTTTCAACATAAATGATGAATTCACAAAGAACAAGCAAAAATTTTCGAGAATGCAGTTTAACTCTCAACCTATTAGGCTAAAGGACTTCAATAAACAAAAATAGTTGAATTTAACAAAAAAAGACGAATTTTCAACAAAACTGCTGAATTATCGAGCGAAAAAGTAAAATTTTGTATGAAAAAGCTTAATTCTTAACAATTAGGTTCATTTTCTACCAAAATAATTTAAATTGAAACCTAGAAAGAGAAATTGTTAGCAAAAAATTTACATTTTTGACTTAACACCCCAGGATATCCTATTTAATATTATTTATTTCCTCAGTTCTTCCGGAGATAACCCGTCGTGATATTTTGGTCAGTTTCGATAACTATTTAGTTGAAAATAACCTTTATTGTTGAAAATTCTACGCTTCGTAGAGAATTCGTCTTCGTGGCCTAAAAATGAAAACTATTCTGTTGAAAATTCGTGATTTTATGTTAAATTTAACTGTTTTCGATTTCAAATTAAAATGTTGTTAAATGAAACACCACGTATCATCAGGAAAATTGTTCCTATTAATACTGAATTCATACAATATGCTCATGCGAAAGAGAAAAGCATTTCGGAAGGAAAAAATAAGCCGGAGTCTCCTCCTACTGCCGAGCCGCTCATTCGTGTCAGGTCCAGGTCTCCTCCTGCCAGTGGCCGTCTTATACGCCTCACAGTGGATATTGGATCTTCCATTTTGTGTTTCAAGTTATTGACATTGGATTCGTAATCAGCTACCCTGGAAACCCCCTAATACCAAATTCGAAGATATACTTTTTCTCCCGATAATTCACTTCAGTTGAAAGGAAGACATCATGTCCCCTGGGAACCGAAGTACGAATTGTATTATCAACGTCTAATGGTGACATCTTTGCAATTGTGGAGGGTGATGCACTTCTTCGTGAAATGTATATAAAAAGAACTGGCATTCCAACACACTAGCAGAAATCCACACCATTGATTTAAGTTGAAAAAAGTATATAAAATTAAAATATAATATTTGATCTGAAGTAGGATCAAAATATTCAAAATAACTGGTAATTACATAAAAAGTTGATATATTACACTGGCACACAAAAAAAAGTGGTCTGAATAGCGAACTACACCGGCATATCTATTTGTTTTTGGGGTCGCTGAATCCGAATCCGGGGTCCAAATATCCAAGTTAGCCCAAAAACGCAAAAATAGACGTAAAATCGACGAAAACAGCCATTTTTCTTGTATATTTTTACAACAAAAAAATATCTACATGCCCGGTGGACTTAAACAGTATATCTATATGTTTTCGGGGTCTCTGAATCCAAATCC
>JAABKJ010001871.1:0-27705 GCA_011634705.1 Andricus grossulariae
AATATTTTTAAATTAAAAATTTGATAATTTGGTTGAAAGTTCAACTATTTGGTTAAAAGCTCAACTATTTTGTTGAAAATTCGACTTGGTTGAAAATTCATCTTTGTAGAAGAAAATTCAAGTATTTTTAAAAAATACAACTAATAAGTTCAAAATCTCATTATTTTGTCTAAAATGCAACTGTTTTGTTTAAAATTTGACTATTTGGTTGGAAATTCATCTTTGTAGAAGAAAATTCAAGAATTAAAAAAGACAACTATTTTGTTGGAAATTCGACTATTTGGTTGAAAATTCAACTTTGTGGTTAAAAGTTCAAGTCTTTTGTTGAAAATTTGACTATTTGATTGAAAATTCATCTTTGCAGAAGAAAATTGAAGTATTTAAAAAAAAATTCAAATGTTAGGTTGACAATTTAATTATTTTCTAGAATATGCTACTGTTTTGGGTTGAAGTTTAATTTTTTTAATTAAAAATTCGGTTATTTGATTGAAAAGTAAATTATTTGGTTAAAAGCTCAACTATTATGTTGAAAATTTAATTATTTTCTTCAAAATTCAACTGTTTTGGGTTAAATTGAAATATTTTTCTATTAAAGATTCGGCCATTTGGTTAAAAAATCAACTATTTTGTTGAAAATTTGACTATTTGGTTGAAAATTCAACTGTGTAGAAGGAAATTCACGTATTTAAAAAAAATTCAAATGTTATGTTGAAAATTTAATTAATTTCTTGAAAAGACCAATGTTTTGGGATAAAGTTCAATTTTTTAAATTAAAAATTCCGTTATTTGATTGAAAATTCAACTATTTGGTTAAAAGCTCAACTATTTTGATGAAAATTCGACTTTTGGTTGAAAATTCATCTTTGTGGAAGAACATTCAAGAATTTAAAAAAAAATTCAAATATTATGTTGAAAATTTAATTATTTTCTGGAAAATACAACTGTTTTTGGATGAAGTTTAATATTTTTCTTATTAAAAATTTGGTTATTTGGTTGAAAATTTAACTATTTAATTAAAAGTTCAACTATTTTGATGAAAATTCGACTTTTGGTTGAAAATTTATCTTTGTAGAAGAAATTTCAAGTGTTTGGTTAATAATTCAACTATTATGTTGAAAATTCAACTATTTGGTTAAATGTTCAACTATTTTGTTTAAAATTTTACTATTTGATTAAAAATTCATCTTTTTAGAAGAAAATTCAAGAATTTAAAAAAAAAAACTATTTTGTTGGAAATTCGACTATTTGGTTGAAAATTCAACTATTTGGTTAAAATTTCAACTATTTTGTTGAAAATTTGACTATTTGGTTGAAAGTTCATCTTTGTAGAAGGAAATTGAAGTATTTAAAAAAATTCAAATGTTATGTTGAAAATTTAATTAATTTCTCGAAAGTACCACTGTATAGGATTGAAGTTTAATTTTTTAAATTAAAAATTTGGTTATTTGATTGAAAATTCAACTATTTGGTTAAAAGTTCAACTATTTTGTTGAAAATTGTATATGGTTGAAAATTCATCTTTGTAGAATAAAATTCAAGTATTTTGTTAATAATTCAACTATAATGTTAAAACTCTTAATTATTTTGTTAAAAATTCAACTGTCTTCAGTTGAAGTTTAATATTTTTTATTAAAAATTCGGCTGTTTAGTTGAAAATTCAACTATTCGGTTAAAAGTGTAACTATTTTGTTAAAAGATCAATTATTTTGTTGAAAATTAAACAACTCGATTAAAAATCCAACTATTTTCTTGAAAATTGAGTTATTTTATTAAAAATTTAAATATTTTCATAAAGTCATCCGTTTCGGTCGAAAATTCTACTCTTTTGTTGAAAATTCGTTCTTTTGGATTGAAAATTCATCCTTCATGGCATCAAAGTCATCTCTTTTGATCGAAATTAATAAATTAAGTTTTTAATTTGAATCTGAAATTGTTTTATTTCGTTTAAAAAATATTATCTCTTAAAAATATTACAAGATTAAAATGCTGGTCCTCGAACAATATTGCACAGTGGAAAATCAAAGAATTTTCAACAAATTTTGAAAAATAAAGTTTTCGGTCCGCCCTGGATAGACAAATTTGGTTAAATTGTATCAAAATAAATTCCTATGAGACTGAATTGAAAAGAAAAGAAAGAAAGAGAATTTTCTTTATCTAGCTTCATTAGATTGACATCTGTTGCTTTTCTGAATCGTTATTTTAAATTTGATGCATTGGATTCGCTTTGAAGAAAGCAGGGGTCGAAATCGGGGCATTTGAAAATGATTTAAATTGGATCGGGCGAAAAGGGGTTGGATCGGGCAAAAAGGGGTTGGATCGGGCGAAAAGGGGTTGGACCGGACGTGAAACCAGATGTCGCGACTGTGATGAAAATGATCTGTCGATCCCAAGTTTGGGAGCGCCACACCTCGTCATTGTCATCAAGACTACAATGACACGCTGGATTATTCACAATACCTTTGTACCTCGCTGCATTAAAAACCCTGTCTCCGGAATAAATTTAAAAAATTTAATTTTTTAAATAAATTTAAATTTTGTTCGTTGGACTTGAATAAGAGATGGTACTTAACTTCTTGTCAAAAATGATTAGATTAAAATGATTAGTCCCTATTTTTTATTTAATAAAATTAGCTATAAATAATAATTTAAAATTAACTATAAATAATAATTTAAAATTATTCATATATTAATCCTATTATGATGAAATTCACTATTATCAGACTTCACACTCTTTTTTCTCTATTTCCCTATTTTTTCTTTTTTTGGGAATCTTTTTTCAGAAATTTTTTAAAAAATTTTAAATTTTTTAGAAGAATTTTTTAAGGAATCAAAAAACTTCCTTTTTTTCTTTTTTTTTCTTGTTAATTCGCTCAAATGCGAACAGGTTTAATAGAAGTTGATAAAAAAAACAGCTATTTTTGTTTGAAAGTGCATTCTTCTTGGTTAAAATTTCGACTGTTTGGTTGAAATTTTAATTATTTTGAAATTGCAACTATTTTTTAAAAATTTATAATTTTTCGTCAAAAATTCAACTGCTTGGTTCAAAGTTTAATTACTTTATTAAAAATTCATTTTTTTGGTTTTAACTATTATTGTTGAAAATTGGTTTCATTTTTAGTTGAAAATGAATGTTTTTAACTAAGAATTGAACTATTTCGTTTTTGGTTGCAAATAGATCTTTTTTAGTTCAAAATTTAACGTTTTGGTTGAAAATTGATTTTTTTATTTGAAAATTCAACTATTAAGTCGTGAATGCAACTATTTGAAAATTTAACTATTTCGTTCAGAATTCGACTTTTCAACTTGAAAAATAATTTTTTTGTCTTTGTTTAAATTCATCTTTTCATGTTTAAAAGTGAAATGTTTTATAAAAAAATCGACTTGAGCTTGACGATTATTATTTTTTTAAATTCAACGTTTTGGTTGAAAATTGATCTTTTTCAGTTGAAAATTCAACTATTAGGTTGTAAATGCAACTGTTTGGAAATCCAACTATTTTGTTCAAAATTCATCTTTTCTGCTTAAAAAATAATTTTCTTGCTTTTGTTTAAATTCATATTTTCAGGTTTAAAAGTAAAATGTTTTATAAAAAAAAATTATTATTTTTTTGTTGTTGAAAATTCAACAATTTGATTGAAAATTCATCTTTCCTGTTTGAAAATTAAGTTTTTTGTTTTTGTTGAAAATTCCTCTTTTTCGGTTGAATATTCATCTCTTTGGTTGAAAAGGGTAACTATTTTGTTGATTTTTTTTATTTATTTTTTTTTGTTGGTTTAAAAATGAATTTTTTTAAACTGGAAACTTAACAATTATGTTTTTTGTTGCAAATATATATTTTTTGGTTAATAATTGAACGATTTAGTTGAAAATTGAACTTTTTAAGTTAAAAATTCAACTTTTTGGTTGAAAATTAATGTATTTTGTTACAAAAAAATTTTATTTGGTTGAAGATTCATCATTGTGCTTGAAAATTCATTTTTTAATCCTTTTTGTCTTAAATTCATCAGTTTGGGTGAAAATTTAACTTTTTATTTGAAAATTGAACTATTTGATAGAAAATAATTTTGTTGTTGAAAAATCGAAATTTTTGTTTGCAAATATATATTATATATGTATTAGTTAAAAATTCAACGATTTGGTAGAAAATGAAATTTTTTTATTGAAAAATCATATTTTCGGGTTAAAAATTCAACTCTTTTGTAGATAATTTGTCTTTTTTGGTAGAACATTAATCTTATTGATGGAAAATTAAAATTTTTGTTATTAAATTAACCTATTTGATTCAAAATTCATCTTTTCTGGTTAAAAATTAATATTTTATTAATAATTTGTTTGAAAAGTAATTTTTCTAACCAAAAATTCAACTGTTTCATTTTTGGTTGTAAATACATATTTTTAGTTGGAAATTCAACGTTTTGGTTAAAAATTGAATTTTTTTAGTTGAAAATTCAACTATTTGATTGAAAATTATTTTATTTTGTTCAAAATCCGTCTTTTTTGGTAAAAAAATTAATGTTTTTGGTTGAAAATTCAACTATTTTATTACAAATTCATTTTTTTCATAAAATTCACCTCTTTCGTTGAAATTTTTTACTATTTTATTGATAATTTATTTCATTTTTGTTTAAAAATTAACTTTTTAAATTAAAAATTCAACTATTCCTTTTTGGTTGCAAATATATATTTTTAAATTAAATATTCAACTTTTCGGTTAAAAATTGAACCTTTTAGTTAAAAATTCAACTATTTGGATGAAAATTAATTTATTTTTGTTAAAAATTCGTCATTTTTTGTAAAAATTAATTTTCTTGGTTATAAAATCATTTTTTTAGTTGAACGGCAGAATTAATCGGAATTGATCTCGTTTGGTTGAACATTCTACTTTTTTGTTGAAAATTTAATTATTTTGTTGAAAATGCAACTTTTTAATTAAAAAATCATGTTTTCCGGTCAAAAATTGAACAGCTTTCTTGAAAATTTAACTGAAAATTTAATATTCCATTTTTGGCTGCAAATATATGTTTTTATTTAAAAAAATCAACGATTTTGTTGAAAATTTAACCATTTGTTTTTAAATTAATTTTTTTATCCTTTTGGTTCCAAATTCATCTCTTTGGTGGAAAATTAAAGTTGAGTATAAGTAAGTTGAGTAAAGTAAGTTGAGTATAAGGAAGTTGAGTATAAGTAAGTTGTGTATTAAGTTTAATATTATTATTATTCATCTTTGTAGAAGAAAATTCAAGTATTTAAAAAAAAAATCAAATTTTATGTTGAAAATTTAATTATTTTGTTGAAAATACCACTGTTTTGGGTTGAAGTTTAATTTTTTAAATTAAAAATTCGTTTTTTTGATTGAAAATTCAAATATTTGGTTAAAAGTTCAACTATTTTGTTGAAAATTCATCGTTGTAGAAGAAAATTCAAGCATTTTGTTAAAAATACAACTATTAAGTTGAAAATTTAATTATTTTGTTGACAATGCAACTCTCTTTGGTGGAAGTTCAATATTTTTTATTAAAAATTCGGTCGTTTAGTTGAAAATTCAACGATTTGGTTCAAGCTTCAACTATTTTGTTGAAAGATCAATTATTTTGTTGAATATTGAACAACTCGATTCCAAAAATTCAAACATTTTGTTAAAAATTTAGTTATTTTGTTATTATAATATTCGCTTTAAATAATTTGAACCATTTTGTTGAAAACTAATTTTTTTATACTTTTGGTTCCAAATTGATCTCTGGTGGAAAGTTGAGTATAAGTAAGTTGAGTATAAGTAAGCTGAGTATAAGTAAGCTGAGTATAAGAAAGTTGAGTATAAGTAAGTTATATAAGTACACTTTGTTGGAAAATGTAACTATTTTTTTTTTAAATTAATATTTTTATTGAAAGTTATTTTTTTTTTTAACTGAAAATTTCTTACTATTCAAATTGAATATTTCATAATTTAAGTTGAAAATTCATCTCTTTGATTGAACTTGAATTTTGTAACCGATAATCTAACTATTCAATGTAAGTTGAGTATAAGTAAGTTGAGTATAAGTCAGTTGAGTATAAGTAAGTCGAGTATAAGTAAGTTGAGTATAAATAAGTTGAGTATAAGTCAGTTGAGTATAAGTAAGTCGAGTATAAGTAAGTTGAGTATAAGTTAGTTAAGTATAAGAAAGTTTACTATAAGTAAGTTGAGTATAAGGAACATAAAGTTGTAGTTTAGGGTTGTAATGGAGAGGGTTGGAGTAGTGGGAGATAGGGAGATAAAAGAAGAATGACATGTCGATTCAAGTGAGAGGAAGGGCAGCAAAGCACCTTATCTTGGCTAGGGCTGCTTTCGCGACTCTGTTGGTGGTAGAACAATTTACAGAGTGAGATTTCCACGTTTCTGTAACTGTCAAGAGAGGGGTTGACATTCGTTGGCGTCGTCGGCAGATACTGTCACATTCAGGCGCCGCCTCACTGCTCCGCTGCTCACCACCGACAGACCCTTCCTGTCTCTATTGTACCTGCAATCCTGTTTACGTCGCTTTTCCCCAGGAAATTGAATATTATCGGACGAGTACTTCACGTTTTACATAAAGAGAAAACCAGTCCTGCTGGATAACTGTTACTTATACTCAACTGACTTATACTCAACTTACTTATACTCAACTTACTTATACTCAACTTACTTATACTCAACTTACTTATGCTCAACTTATTTATACTCAACTTACTTATACTCAACTTATTTATACTCAACTTATGCTCAACTTGCTTTTACTCAACTTACTTATTCTCAACTTACTTATACTCAACTTGAAGGGGAAGTATGAAGAGGGGGTTAAGGGAGGGGGAGTAGTAGTCAGTTGAGTATAAGTCAGTTGAGTATAAGTCAGTTGAGTATAAGTCAGTTGAGTATAAGTGAGTAGAGTATAAGTAACAGTTATCCAGCATGTACTTGATGTATCCACTGTGTACCCTTCTCCCCCATATAACATTATATCCATGTTTTAAAAAGTTTTTATTTATTATTTCAATCCAAAAGAACCAGTTTAAAAAAAAAAAGAATTTTCTACCGAAAAAAGATGTCTGATAAAATAGTTGAATTTTCAACAAAGTAATTGAATATTTAACAAAATATATAATTTTTTAAACAAATAGTTAAATTTTTAACTTAAAGATGAATTTTCAATGAAATTATCGAAATTTTAAACAAATAGAAATAGGAAATAGAAAAAGTTCATTTTCAATAAAAAAAAGATGAATTTTCAAAACAAAAATAGTTGAATTTTCCACAAAATAGTTCAAATTTAAGAAAAATCGTTAAATTTTTAACATAATTACTGAATTTTTAACCTGCTTAATCAAGAAGAATAAGTTTTCACCAAAAGACGACATTTTTTACAAAATACATAAATTTTCAACTAAAAAATATAAATTCATTTTCAAACAAAAAGTTGAATGTTTTAACGAACAGTTGACTTTTAAATCGGAAAAGATGAATTTTCAACAAGAAATTAAATTTTCAATTAAGAAACGTGAATTTTCAATGAAAAAGATGATTTTTTAATTAAAAAATACAAGTTTTCAACTCAGATAAAAATATTAATGTCTAACCAAAAACAATTAAAAAATAGCTTAATTTTCAACCAAAAAGGTGAATTTTTCATTAAGAAGATTAACGTTCCACCAAAAAAGAGGATTATATTTTTAGTTTAAAATTGTAATATTTGGTTGAAAATTTAATAATTTATTGAAAAGTTATCTTTTTTAGTTGAAAATGACAGTATTTTGGTAAAACATTAAATTCTTCATCAAAATTTTCATAGTTTGGTTGAAAATTCATCTGAAATCATTCTTACTTGAACATTTAACTTTATTTTTTCTTTTTTAAATTCGTCTTTTTTTGTTGAATTAACTGTTTTTTATTTCAAATTATGTACATTTTTTGTTGTGAAATATATTACTATATTTACTATTTCATTTTTCGTTGAAGATAATTTTTTTTTTTTTTGAAAATTGAACTGCTCGATTGAAGGATGAATCATTTTGTTAAAAAATGATTTTTTTCTCGTATATTTATCATTTTTTTGGAAAATTCATCTCTTGTTAAAATTATTATTTTTTTGTTCGAAAATTGATCTTTCCGATTAAAAAATTTTAATACTTGGGTAAAAGTTGAACTATTTTGTAAAAATTTATTTTTATCGTTGAAGATTGATCTCTTTGGTTGAAAATTTTATTATTTTGTTTAAAAATCGTACTTTTTTGGTTTACAATTAATTTTTTCAAGCAAAAATGTAACTTTTATTTTTTGTTGAAAATTAATTTCCTTCAGTTGAAAATTTATATTTTTGGGTTGAGAATTCCATTAATTTTCAGAAACTTCAACTTTTTTTCTTTCTTGACCAAAAAAAATTTTTATTTGTTGAAAATTCGTGTTTTTCTTTGAAAAATTGATCTCTTTGGTTGAAAATTTCGATGAAAATTAATTTTATTTTTTGTTGAAAATCAAGTTCTCTTACCGAAAATTCAAATTCTCAATTTTTTGTTTGGAAAGTTTTTTTTTTAGTTAAAAATTCAACTGCTTATTTGAAAATTCATGTATTTTATGGAAAATTCGTCTCTTGGTAGAAAATTAATAGTTTTGGTTGAAAATTCAACTTTTCGGGTTGAACATTCAAGTATTTTGTTGAAGAATTATATAATTAGTTTTTGAAAATTTAACTATATTTTTAAAAAGTAATCCTTTTTCGTCTAAAATTCAACTGTTTTGCTAAAAATTCGTCCTGTGGGATTGAAAATCCACCTTTTTTGTTTAAATAAATAAATAAATTTGAAATTGTTATTTTTTTATCTAAATCTCATTGTTTATTCCTTTTATAAAAGACAAAAGAAACTCGACACCTCCATTTCATACTGCTCTGCGTCGTATTTGCGCACAGTACTGCTTCAAGTCCCGAGATGGAGCAGTACAACACGCAAGTGCGACTTGAAGCATTACTAAATGGAATTTACTAGATTACACATTTTTGATGTTGAAAATCAAAATATATTTATAAGAAGTAATCTTTTTTCTTGTAAAATTCAACTGTTTGGTTAACAATTCATCCTGTGGGATTGAAAGTTAACCCTTTTTGTTGAAATAAATGAAGAAACTTCAAATTTTTAAATTTTAATATAAATCTCATTGTTTATTCCGTTTATAAAAGACAAGAGAACCTCGACACCTGCATTTCGTTACTGCTCTGCGTCGTGTTTGTGCACAGTACTGCTTCAACTCCCGAGATGGAGCAGTACAACAGGCAAGTGCGAGTTGGAGCATTACTAAATGGAATTTTCGAGATAAAACATTTTTGCTGAAAGTTTGAATGAAGTTTCAGTTAGCATATTAAGTTTTGCCCTAAATATAGTTGCACAAGTTGAAAGACTTTCGCGAAATTCCAAATTTTACGATTCTAGGCGGTCATTAAGCGTAACAGAGTTTAATTCTCCTCTTCACTGTATTTCTCTTTCGTGCGGCATCTCGCGAAAATTTCCATGCAAATTCATCGCGGAGGTAATAAAATTTAAACACGCCCTCAAAACTTTACGAACTCCTGCTAAACTGTTCTGGCTGGCTCAAGTTGAGAATTAACCGGGCAACACCCTATTAGCAATAAAGTAAGCTCTCCAGCCGCAATGTCTTACCACTTAAGCGGACGTTTTATTCCAATCGAACAATTTCATCCAATTTTATAGGATCCTTTTCAATTAACAGTACCAATAGTTCTCGGAATTTTAGGCTTTAAAATCCATTTAGAGATAATTAAAATTTTTTTTAAACTAGCATCAGTTAGCGTGCGACAAAGCTTTCTTGAGGATTGCATTTTTTCAGTATATTAAAATTATATTATATTATTTTTTGTTGAAAATCAATGTTTTTAAGTGAAAAATTATTATTCCATTTTTGGCTGCAAATATATGTTTTTAATAAAAAAATAAGTTGAGTATTAGTAAGTTGAGTATAAGTAAGTTGAGTATAAGTAAGTTGAGTATAAGTAAGTTGAGTATAAGTAAGTTGAGTATAAGTGAGTTGAGTATAAGTAAGTTGAGTATTAGTAAATTGAGTATTAGTAAGTTGAGTATAAGTAAGTTGCGTATTAGTAAGTTGAGTATCAGTAAGCAATGTCTATCCATTTAAGCGGAATTTTTATTCCAATCGAAAAATTTCATCTAAATTTATAGGATCCTTTTCAATCAACAGTATCAATAGTTCTCGGAATTTTAGGCCCTAAAATCCATTTAGAGATAATTAACAACTTTTTTTAACTAGCAACAATTAGCGTGCAACAAAGCTTTCTTAAGGCTTGTATTTTTTCACATTATTAAAATTAGATTATATTACTTTTTGGATGAAAATCTATTTTTTTAACTCAAAATTTATTATTCCATTTTTTGCTGCAAATATATGTTTTTATTAAGAAAAATAAGTGAGTATTAGTAAGCTGAGTATAAGTAAGTTGAGTATAAGTAAGTGGAGTATAAGTAAGTTGAGTATAAGTAATATAAGTAAGTTGAGTATAAGTGAGTTGAGTGTAAGAAAGTTGAGTATAAGGAAGTTGAGTATAAGTAAGTTGAGTATAAGTAAGTTCATCCAATTTTATAGGATCCTTTTCAATTAACAGTACCAACAGTTCTCGGAATTTTAGGCTTTAAAATCCATTTAGAGATAATTAATTTTTTTTTTAAACTAGCAGAAATTAGCGTGCGACAAAGCTTTCTTGAGGCTTGCATTTTTTCAGAATTTTAAAATCACATTATATTATTTTTGTTTGAAAAACAATTTTTTTAACTGAAAAATTATTATTCCATTTTTGGTTGCAAATGTATGTTTTTATTAAAAAAATCAGCGATTTTGTTGAAAATTTAACAATTTTTTAAATCCTTTTGGGGTGTTAATGGAGGGGGAGCATAAGTAAGTTGAGTATAAGTAAGTTGAGTATTAGTAAGTTGAGTATAAATAAGTTGAGTATAAATAAGTTGAGTATAAATAAGTTGAGTATTAATAAGTTGAGTATAAGTAAGTGGAGTATAAGTAAGTTGAGTATAAGTAAGTTGAGTATAAGTAAGTTGAGTATAAGTAAGTATACAAATGTATATAAAATAAATAAATTTTGTACCAAATAATTAATTTTTTTAAATTAAAAAAATGAATTCTTAAAAAAAAATTTAATAGTAGACTTTTCAAATGAAAATGATGAATTTTCAACCAAACATTATGGACTGAAGAAAAAAAAAATTTTAATAAACATTGAACTTCATGTTTAATATACTTCGAAATTTTTTTTACACTATTTTGCCACTATTGTAAAAAAAATTTCACACTATTCACACTATTTCTTCATCTCTAAAGTCTAATGATTTAATTCTTTTTTTTTTGTATTTTTTTTTTTAATATCCACTATTAGACTTAATTAATTTATTCTAATTGAGATACTTTTAATTTTTAGGATCTTTCCAATTTAGATGATTTCATACAAAATATTTGGAAATAAAATATTTATAGATGTGGAGATATATATAAAGTTTAGTTAACAATTCAATTGTTGGTTGAAGAATTATCTTTCTTTGTTGATAATTCGTCCATTTTGGTAGAAATCAATCTTCTTCGTAGAAAATTAATCTTCTTGATTGAAAATTAAATTATTCCAGTTACGAATTCATCAATCGAGTTAAAAATTAACTTTTTTGGTTTAAAATTTAACCGCTCCAGTTCAAGAATCATCATTGTACGTAAAAAATTATCACTTTGTTGGAATGTAACTATTTTTTTTTTAAATTAATACTTTTATTGAAAGTTATTTTTTTTAATGAAAATTCTACTATTTGAATTGAATATTTCTTAGTTTTAGTTGAAAATTCATCTCTTTAATTGAAACTTAATTTTTTAACCGATAATTTAACTTTTCAATGTTTGGTTGACAATTTATATTTTTTATTTGTAAATTGATATATTTTGTGGAAAATTCGTCTTTTTTGGTAGCAATTAATCCTTTTTGTTAAAAGTGTAACTTCTTGGTTAAAAGTTAAACTCTTTACGGAGAGTCAAACTCTTTTTTTTAATATTTTTTTTTTTAGTTAAGGTATCATAATTTTTATCGAAAATTCATCTCTTTCGTTGAATATTAATTTTTTAACTAAAAATTTAACTATTCATTTTTTTGTTGAAAATTGAACTTTTATAGTTAAAAATTCATTAATTTTGTTGAAAAGTCGTGTTTTTTGGTAGAAATTAATCTTCATGGTTCAAAATAAAATTTTTGGTTGAAAACTTAACTATTTCAGTTAAAATTCATCATTTTAGTTGAAAATTGATCTTTTTGGTTCAAAATTTAACAATTCCATTTTTTGTTGAAAATTTACCTTTTTTAGTTGAAAATTGAACTATTTTGTTACAAATACCTTGATAAATTCAAATATTTAGTTCAAAGTCCATGTATTTTGTTTAAAATTTATTCCTTTTTGGTAGAAAATTAATCCTCCTCGTTTAAAAGTTATATTTTTGGTTCAAAATTCATTTTTTAAAGTGCGAAATAAAAATTTTTTCTTCCAAATTTAAAATTCATTTTTATAACTAATAATTAAACTTATCCATTTTTTGCTAAAAAATTATTTTTTTTTTAGCTGAAAATTGAACTATTTGGTTGAAATTTTCTTGAAAAAATTGAAATATTTAGTTAAAAATTCATGTATTTTGTTAAAAAAAATTTTTTCGGTAGAAAGTTAATCCTCTGTGTTAAAAATTTAAATTTTTGGTTAAAAATTTATATTTTGTATTGAAAATTTATCTGTTCTGAAGAAAATTCGTACTTTCTTTTCGAAAATTAAACTGTTTGGTCGAAGGTTGAATTAATTTGTTGAAAATATTTTTTTAGTTGAAAATTCATTTCTTTGGTTGTAAATTTAACTATTTTGTTAAAAATTAATTTTTCTTATTAGGTTGAAAATTAATTTTTTTAACTACAATATTAACTATTCCATTTTCGCTTGCAAATATATCTTTTTTAGTTAAAAATGCAACGGTTTGGTTCAAAATTAAACTTTTTCAGTTGAAAATTAATGCATTTTGTTCAAAATTCGTCTTCTTGGTAAAATTAATTTTCTTGGTTATGATATCTTTTTGGTTGAACGGTCAGAATTTTATCGGAATTAATCTCATTGTTGTTGAAAGTGCAACTGTTTTGTTAAAAAATCATCTCTTTAGTTAAAAAGTGTAACTATTTTGTTGAAAATTTGTTTTATTTTTGGTTGAAAATTAATTTTTTTAACTGAAAATTTATTATTCCATTTTTTGCTGCAAATATATGTTTTTATTAAAACAATAAACGATTTTGTTGAAAATTTAACAATTTGTTTTAAAAATAATTTTTTTTGTCCTCTTAGTTCCAAATTCATCTCTGGTGGAAAATTTAAGTTGAGTATAAGGTAGTTGAGTATAAGTAAGTTGAGTATAAGTAAGTTGAGTGTAAGGAAGTTGAGTATAAGTAAGTTGAGTATAAGTAAGTTGAGCATAAGTAAGTTGAGTATAAGTAATATAAGTAAGTTGAGTGTAAGGAAGTTGAGTATAAGTAAGTTGAGTATAAGTCAGTTGAGTATAAGTCAGATGAGTACAATTCAGTTACATTTAAAATTTATGTATTCTATATTTGAAAGGTTTGTTGAAAAATCGTCTTTTTGGTAGAAAATTAATCCTCTTGTTTGAAAATTCATTTTTTGAGTTAAAAAATCAAGTATTCGAGTAAAATATTTATCATTTTAATTGAGTATTCATCACTTGGGTTCCAATTATTTTGTAATTATTTTTTTTGAGCTAAAAACTAAACTATTCCATTATTATTATTATTATTATTATTATTATTTTCAACCACCTCACCAAGTGTTAATTTATCTGCTAGCAAGAAACCGGAAATGAGAAGAAACGAGCAAAAAATATCAGCAATCTTTAAATAAAGAGGAATGGGCAACAGGATGACCCTAATTTGCAATGTGTGTGTGGGGGGGGGGGGGGGTGAAAAAAAGTTCAAAGAAAGGTGGAAGAAAGGTGCCATTTGTGTAATCCTGCTGCTACCAGTAATTAGTGACATTTGCATATCTTGCACTCTTGATGAGGCGGAGGTGAAACGATTTACATGCGAATGGCCCTTCCGACCCTGAAAAAATAATGATCTGCTCGTAAATATAAAGTGTTTAGTGCTTGAGTCTCATCCCACCATTGTAACGTGGAAAGATAAAGAAAAGAAAGAAGGGAACATTTAATACCTGAAAATAACTTTCAAAAAGGTAATTACCAGATTTCGATAGGTTTTCCGCCCTTGTGTGGAAAAGTAGAATTTTTAGTAGAGATCAGAATCATTGTAGGTAGTCGAGTGATTGTTGCTAGCATATTTGATCGTCGATGAATTATTGAAATCTAAAGAATTCTAAAAAATTCTGAAGAATTCTCAAGAATTATAAAGAATTCTCAAGAATTATAAAGAATTATCAAGATTTATAAAGAATTCTCAAGATTTGTAAAGAATTCTAAAGAATTCTGAAGAATTATAAAGAATTCTAAAAAATTCTGAAGAATTCTCAAGAATTATAAAGAATTACAAAGAATCCTAATGAATTATAAAGAATTATAAAGAAATCTAAAAAATTATAAAGAATTCTCAAGAATTATAAAGGTTTCTAAAGAATTATAAAGAATTATCAAGAATTGTAAAGAATTCTAAAGGATTATATAGAATTCTAAAGAATTCTCAAGAATTATAAAGAATTATAGAGATTTCTAAAGAATTATAAAGAATCCTCAAGAATTGTAAAGAATTCTAAAGAATTCTGAAGAATTATAAAGAATTCTAAAGAATTGTAAAGAATTCTAAAGAATGATAAAGAATTCTCAAGAATTGTAAAGAATTGTAAAGAATTATAAAGAACTATAAAGAATTATAAAGAATTATAAAGAATTCTCAAGAATTATAAAGAATTCTCAAAGATACTAAAGAATTATAAAGAATTCTCAAGAATTGTAAAGAATTCTGAAAGATTATGAAGAATTCTAAAGAATTCTCAAGATTTTTAAAGAATTATAAAGAATTCTCAAGATTTATAAGGAATTATAAAGAATCCTAAAGAAATGTAAAGAATTATAAAGAATTCTCAAGATTTATAAGGAATTATAAAGAATTCTCAAGGATTGTAAAGAATTATAAAGAATTGTAAAGAATTCTAAAGAATGATAAAGAATTCTCAAGAATTGTAAAGAATTCTAAAGTATTCTGAAGGAATATAAAGAATTCTAAAGAATTCTAAAGAATTATAAAGAATTCTGAAGAATTATAAAGAATTCTCAAGAATTATAAAGAATTCTGAAGAATTATGAAGAATTCTCAAAGACACTAAAGAATTCTCAAAGATACTAAAGAATTATAAAGAATTCTCAAGAATTGTAAAGAATTGTGAAGGATTATGAAGAATTCTAAAGAATTCTGAAGAATTCTCAAGAATTATAAAGAATT
Organism: Andricus grossulariae; assembly: GCA_011634705.1. Lineage (NCBI taxonomy): Eukaryota > Metazoa > Arthropoda > Insecta > Hymenoptera > Cynipidae > Andricus > Andricus grossulariae. Next base: position 15,516 of record JAABKJ010001871.1, read on the forward strand.
CTCAAGAATTATAAAGAATTATAAAGAATTCTAGAGAATTATAAAGAATTATAAAGAATTCTCAAGATTTCTAAAGAATTATAAAGAATTGTCAAGATTTATAAGGAATTATAAAGAATTCTCAAGGATTGTAAAGAATTATAAAGAATTCTCAAGAATTGTAAAGAATTCTAAAGAATTATAAAGAATTCTCAAGAATTCTCAAGAATTGTAAAGAATTCTGAAGGATTATAAAGAATTCTAAAGAATTATCAAGAATTATAAAGAATTATAAAGAATTATAAAGAATTCCGAAGAATTTATTATTAGTGTCCAAGAATTCAGGGTAATTCCAACAACATATTTTGCAGCGCAAATTGTTATCAAAACAAGGGAAATAAAGTAATTTCCAACGAAAATAGGAGAGTCTTAAGGGAATAAATTCTTCTTAATATAATTAATATTTAGGAATCATATTGAATATATTTTCAACAAAACAGTTGACTTTTAAACCGAAAGTATGAATTTTCAACAAAAAATATAATTTTCAAGAACAAAATATGACTTTTCTAACATCAAAAATAAATTTTCAATCCAAATAGACGAATTTTATATCCAAAAAGACGAATTTTATGCCCAAAAAGACGAATTTTTTACAATACAGTTGAATTTCCGACCAGAAAAGATGTTATAAAAGATTTTGTTATCAAAATGATTGAAATTTTAACCAAATAGTGGAATTTTCAACCTGCAAAGATGACCTTTCAAACAAATGATGAAATTTTATAGCCAAACTTATGAATTTTTTAAAATACATTTTAATTATCAACCTGAGAAGGCAAATTAAAAAAAAAAATTGCAAGCAAACAGTTACATTTACAACCAAATAGTTGAATTTTCAATAAAACTAATTTTCTACAAAAATAGTTAAATTTTTAACCAAAAAGAATGCCTTTTTAACAAAATAGTTGAATTTTCAGCAAAATATTTGAATTTTTGAACTGTCGAAAATTTAAGAAAATTCAAAACTTAATTTTCAATGAAGAATTTTAAATTTCATTGAATTTTGAATAGTTAAAAAAAATTTTAAATAGAAAATATAAAAATGTTGGCAAAAAATTTCCATTTTCAACGAAAAAGTAAAAATTTCAACATTTGGATTTTGAACAGTTCGTGCTCCATCAGTTTCATTTTCAATCAAAAAGAATGACTTTCTTTACAGAATAGTTCAATTTTCAACAAAATATTCGAATTATGAACTGTTCAAAATTAAAGAAAATTGAAAACTTAATTTTCAAACATGAATTTTTAATTTTCTTCAGTTTTGAGTAGCTTAAAATTGAAAAATTGGGAAATTGAAGTATTTTGGTAAAAAAAGATCAATTTTTAACAAAAGAGTCGAGTTTTAATTAAAGAAAAATTGCAGAAAATTGAATTTTCAACAGTTGAATTTTTAATATTTGAATCTTCAATCCAAAAAGACAAATTTTCTACCAAAATAATTTAATTTTTAAACAAAAAGGATGCCTTTTTAACAAAATGGTTGAATTTTCAACAAAATATTTGAATTTTGAACTGTTGAAAATTCAAGAAAATTGAAAACTTAATTTTCAAACATGAATTTTTAATTTTCTTCAGTTTTGAATAGCTTAAAATTGAAAAATTGGGAAATTGAAGTATTTTAGTAAAAAAAGATCAATTTTTAACAAAAGAGTTGAGTTTTAATTAAAGAAAAATTGCAGAAAATTGAGAATTGAATTTTCAACAGTTGAATTTTTAATATTTGAATCTTCAATCCAAAAAGACGATTTTTCTACCAAAATAATTTAATTTTTAAACAAAAAGGATGCCTTTTTAACAAAATAGTTGAATTTTCAAACAAAATATTTGAATTTTGAACTGTTCAAAATTAAAGAAAATTGAAAACTTAATTTTCAAAGATGAATTTTTTATTTCCTTCAATTAATAGTTTAAAATTGAAAAAAATGGAAAATACAACAAGGTTAATTCCATCCGAAAGAGAAAAATGGAAATCCGGCAAAATTTTCCGGAAGATAAAAAATAAAGAACATTTAATTTAAATTCCAAACTAAAACTGCCTGTCCCGAATGACTTCTCTCGAAATTAGGTACTTTAATTTTCAATCTCGAAGGCAATATTTTCTCAATTACGTATCTTGCTCGCCTGTCCCTTTAAAGTTTAACAGGTAATTGTTTGCTCTGCGAGATATTGCCGCACCCTCGACATCAGTCGCAATTTTGCATAATTCCCGAGGAGGCAATTCGCACACTTTATCGTTCATTCGTACTTCTTAATGTCCCGGAAAGAAAGTCAGTGTCCCGTCCCTCTTTTGCGCTACAGGGTTCCGGTGACAATGCCTCGTTAGTCGCCTAAACGTCTTCGTGGAAGAGGTGCGATTAAAAGTTGTAAGCCATCCTGAGAATTGCCAAATATATTCCAGCAGACATTAACTCGAGACACGCCGATTACACCAGGACCGGAAGCGTTTCTCAAACCAACTTTCTACGTCAGGGGTATGTAGAGGCAGACACTCCGAGGTAAACTCTCCGAGGCAGACACTCCCAGGCAGACACTCTGAGGAAGACACTCTGAGGAAGACACATTGAGGCAGACACTCCGAGACAGACACTCCGAGGAAGACACTCCGAGGAAGATACTCCGAGGCAGACACTCCGGTGCGAGTAGGAGGGTACGTTCTTTTGCCTGGAATGGATGACCTGCTCTTTTCTATAACATTAAGGCCAATTATAAATACTGATATTATGAAAACATAGCTCAACTAAATTTTAATTGGCCGCATCATGTTAAAAGTTGCTTAATATCTTCAATCCCAGTTGAGAGATCTTGTACTTTTGTATGCACTCAAGGATTTCTTTTACTACTTAAAATATTGACTGATTTCTATTAACCTTTTTTTCACTTCTTTCTGATTATATTAGGAACCTGATTTAGCTAATTAAAATGTAGTTGAGCTATGTTTTCATAATTTCAATTTTTGTAATCGGTCTTTGTCTCATACAAAAGAGCGGGTCATCCGTTGCCGGCAAAAGAAAGTAGCCTCCTACTCGCTAAGGAGTGTCTGCCTCGGAGCGTCTTCCTCGGAGTGTCTCCCTCGAAGTGTCTTCCTCGGAGTGTCTGTCTCGGAGTGTCTTCCTCGGAGTGTCTGCCTCGGAGTGTTTGCCTCTTCATCCCCCTCCAGTAGGCAATAGTTTAGAAGTCGCTGGTATTTATACGAAACGATGGTTATTAACGTCGACCATGGGTCGTTTTAGGGGCGCTTAAGTACGATTGGTTTCGATTGCGGTACTGAGGTTCTGAATAAGGCCGCAATTTCACGGCTCTACGGTGAAGCAATTTCGGCTCCTATATTTTAAAGAAAGGGGATACGAGAATCGGAAACACGTCGAAACGATTGACTTCGTGTAAACGAGTCATGAAATAACGTGGCACTTGGTACGTGCCGGTGTTTCGAGTAGGAAAATAAATCGAAAATTTAGTGTTTTTCAGAATTACAAAAAAAGCATTTAAAGAAAATCTTTATTCATATTTATTTATAATTATTTTTTTTAAATATAAAAATTTTAAAATAAACAAGTAAAATAATTTAAGAGGAGGGTGTCTTATTCATATTATTGGTTGAAATTTAAACGATTTGGTTAAAAGTGAAACTATTTTGTTAAAAATTATTATTTTTTTTTCGAAGTTTTATAATTTTATTTAGAAATTTATATCTTTGGTTAAAAATTTAACAATCTTCTTTCTAGTGGTCTAGTCTTTCTTCTTTTTCCCTGATATTCCCAAAAACTTCGCCTTTTCCCTTTTTTCACGTATTCTCGTTCAAATTCAAACTGAATTAATATTACTCGATATGAAAATCCAACTGTTTTTGGCTACAGGTTCATTCTTTCAATCGAAAAGTCCACTTATATATTTTTGGTTCAATTTTCATCTCTTTTGGTTAACAATTTGACTATTTGGTTGAGAATTTAATCATTTGTTTGAAAATTCAACTATTTTGTTGAATTTTTTTTTGTATTTATTTCTTTTTCTTTTGGTCGTTTTGGTTGAAAAGGAGAGTCTAGTTATAACGTCAGTCCCGCCAAACGTCAGTCCCGCCAAACGCCAGTCCCACCAAACATCAGTCCCACCAAACTTCGATTAACAGAAGGGGGTATTTGTTTTAAAATTCGTTCTTTTTACTAGAAATTAAATTTTTTAGTTGAAAATTCACATTTCTACTTGAAAACTCAACAGTTTGTTTGAAATTTTTTTTCTGTCTTAATTGCAATTTTTTTAGTTGAAAATTCAACTCTGGTAAACAATTTGCCTTTTTGGATCAATTCAACGGTTTTTTATTTAAAATTAAAATCTTTTTTGGTTGGAATAAAAATTCAAATAGTTGGTTAAAAGCTAAACTCTTTTGTTAAAAATTAAATTTTTTTGTAGATTCATAATTTGAAATGAAAATTCAACTATTTTGTTAAACGTTAAACTCTTTTTTTCAAAAACTAATCTTTTTAGTCAAGATTTCATAATTTGAAGTGAAAATTCAGCTCTTTGTTTAGAAATTAAACTATTTTGCTGAAACACGTTTTTTTTTGCTGAAAGTTAATTTTTTTAACTGAAAATATAACTATTCACTTTTTGGTTGAAAATTTATGTAATTTATTGAAAATTTGTCTTTTTTAGTAGAAAATCAATCTTGATTGAAAATTCAACTATTTGTTTCAAAGTTGATATATTTTGTTGAGAATTCGTCCTTTTGGTAGAAAATTAATCTTCTTGGTGAGGAAGGGAGTACTGTTTGGGAGGGGCTATAGATTTTTAGATTAGGCTCTGTAGAATGGAGTGTCTAGTTATAACGTCAGTCCCATCAAACGTTAGTCCCAACAAACGTCAGTCCCACCAAACGTCAGTCCCAACAAACGTCAGTCCCACCAAACTTAAGTCCTAACCAACGCCAGTCCCACCAAACTTCGGACAATAGAGGAGTGTGGGGACAGAACTAGAATTGACTAAAAAGTCTTTCTTGGTTGAAAATTCAACTCTTGATGAAAATTCGTATGCAATACATGGCTGGTTTTATTAGCAAAATCTTGTTCACATATCTCCACTTCATACGACTTTGCTCGTCGACGTGGTTGATACTGCCGCAGTAAATCATTCTCAAGCAATCAAGTCGCTTTGTGCAACCAAGGCTGCCTCACAGATCATCGCATATTCTGATCTAAATGCACATGGTCTAGAGTAGAAATTGCAAATTTGCATACAGCAAACTTGGACTTTTGAAGACAGCAATTTGCAATTTCAGGGGGCAATCATTTTGAATTTGTGTGGGTTATTTCTTAACGAAGAAACTGCTTCTTGCGAGCAATTATACTTCATTTTATTTTCATAGTTATTCTTACAACCTTCCTCCATTTTCCTGTCTTCCCCCTTTTTTACAAAAAGTCTTCTTTTTCCCTTATTTTTCAAGAAACTTCGCCTTTTCCCCTTTTTCAAGTTTTCTCGTCCAAATGAGAGTCTAGTTATAACGTCAGTCCCACCAAACGTCGGCCACACTAAACGTCGGCCACACTAAACGTCAGTCCCACCTAAACGTCAGTCCCACCAAACTTCGATTGATAGAGGGTATTATATATAGAAGTTACATTTTTCGGTGTGAATTTATTTACTTTTTTCGTTAAAGATTAAATTATTTTTGGGTTGAAAATTGATTCTTTTTACCTTAAAATTGAACTATTAAATTTTAGGTTGAAAATTGATCGTTTCTAGTTGAAAATGCTTTTGCTAAATTTTTCATTTTAAATTCATATTTTTTGTTTGAAGGTTAAACTATTTTGTTTTCGTTGAAAATTCATTTTTGAAACTGAAAATTTGGTTGAAAATTAAATTATTTTTTTTTAAATTTAACTATTTCGTTAATTTTTTTTTGACCAAAATTCAACTAATTGGTTGAAGGTTGTACTACTTGGTTAAAAATTAATTAACTTTGTTGTTGTTGAAAATTTAACTATTTTGGTGAGTTTTTTTTTTCTTGATTAAAAAGTAATTTTTTCACCTTAAAATTTAACTATTACATTTCAGGTCGAAAATTGAAGATTGAACTATTTTGTTCAAAATCAGTTGTTTTTTTTCTCGTTTAAAATTAATTGTTTTAATTCCAAACTTAACTATATAATTTTTTGTTGAAAATTAATCATTTTTAATTCAAATTTTGACTATTTGGTTGAACATTAAATTTTTTTGGTTTAAAATTCAATTAATCTTTTTATTCTACAAATGCGTCTGTTTTATTAAAAATTTGTCTTTTTGGGTAAAAATCTTATTATTTTGGTAGAAAATTAACTTCTTGGCTGAAAATTTATATTTTTAGGTTGAAAATTTATATTTTAAGGTTGAAAATTCAACTGTTTTGTAGAAAATTAATCTTTTTTTAACAATTTTGTTGCGTTTTTTTCTTTCTTGACTGAAAAATCTTTCCTGGTTGAGAATGCAAATATTTTATTGTTAGTTTATCTTGTTTAATTCAAAATTGAACTATTTTGCCGAAACTGTTACTATTTCGTTAAAAATTGATCTTTTTTATTGAAAATTTAACTGTTCCGTGAAATTTATTATTTAAAATTGAAAATTTAACTGTCTTGTAAAAACATTTGTCTTGAAAATTCAACTCTTTTGTTAAAAGTTCAACTATCGTGAGCAAAATTTAATTATTTTAATTAAAATTCTATATAGAAAATTCTTCTTTCCGGATTGAAAATTCATCTTTCTTTGTTGTTGAAAAATTCTAGGTTGAAAATTCAACTATTTTATTAAAAATGCAATATATTTCGACTTGAAATTTGAGTTTTGAATTCAAAACTTTTAATAATATATAATAATAGTAAAAATTTCCATCCCTTGAAATTGACGAATAATTCCAGTCATTATTCATCCACTTAATAGAAATTTGTCTTAATTTTGTAACTCATTACACTTTCATTCTCAGTAGAAGTGCAATGCTCTCACGACCAGCATAAATCACAAGATCGTGATTTGTGCACATTCCTCTCTCATACACTCTTCTAGAATAATTACACGTCCTGGAAAGTGAACCAACTCAGATCGACACGTGCTTCAAAATTTACGATTTTCATTTTGTCTGATAATTTAAACACAAAATTCAGCCTAACTTGTGATTTCGATTATTTTTAATGCCAGGAATTCCACCAACATGGTCATAATCTTGAAAAAAAAACCTCTCTAGCTCCGCTGGGATTCGAACCCACGCCTACAGGCTGCCGGTCAGGTGCTCTAACCCACCAATCTACGGAGGGGGATAAAATTAATTTTTTTTCACAGCCTCCTACAGGCGAACGACGACGTCGTTAGTCTTGTAAGAATTTATATTTCGAATCTTATTAAAAAATTGTGTTTTGCTGTTAAGAACACCAGACCGGCAATCTGTAGGCCTGGGTTCGAATCCCGGCGCGGCTAGATGATTTTTTTTCACTGCTAAAGACTGTAACTTTTTTTTATTAGACTAGGATCAAAAACCCTTGACAAGAGAGTTGATTGGATGTCAGAATGATGATTTTTCCTTGCTTGAACGATTTCTTCAGCGAGCGATTTGCACTTCCGACACGTGTTGGTCGACCGAGAGCGGCCGAGGCATTAACCTGTTTGGCTATATATATCAGCCGTTTATCGTTCGACCGTTATACACACGAGGCTTACAAAAGAACAAAATACGTGCACACGTTTTATTACCAAATTCCCATTGCCTTACCAATTCCCTTTCTTATGCCGTGGCGTTGCCGAAATTCGTGCCATACATTCACGATTGCGAAAGTGGCCACTCGATCAAAGTGAATAAACTTCTTTAAATATCTTTAGACTTCACACTCTTTCTTCTATTTTCCCTTTTTTTTTAATTTCTCCTATTCCCCTCTTTTTGAGCAAATTCCCCTCTTTCCCCTTTTCCCCTTTTTTCGTTTTTTTTTTTATTGAATGCATTCTGCAGCTGAAGTGGTCAATGCCCGTACTAAGTTTCTAGAATATTCTCAAAGGGTCTTGATGACGATCAAAGTGAATAAACTTCTTCAAATATCTTTAGACTTCACACTCTTTCTTCTATTTTCCCTTTTTTTAAATTTCTCCTTTTCCCCTTTTTTTGAGAAAATTTCCCTTCTTCCCCTTTTTTCGATTCTTTGTTTGTTGAACCTTCAACGTTTTGTTAAAAAATCATCTTTTGGAAAATTATATTTTTCGTTCAGAATTTATCTGCTTTCGTGAAAAATTTATCTATTTGGTTGGAATGTTAACTGTTTTTTTAAATCTTTTTTGGTGGTTAAAACTCTTTTTTGGTGTATTGTTGAACATTCGCCTTCAACTTTTGGAAGAACAGTCATCTTTGATGGCTGACAATCCATTTTTTTTATTGAGAAATCTAATATTATATTTTTAGTTTAAAATTCATTTATTTTGGTTGAAAATTTAATTACGTTGTTAAAAATTCCACGGTTTTGTTAAAAAATCATCTTTTGGAAAATTATATTTTTCGTTCAGAATTTCTGCTTTCGTGGAAAATTGATCTATTTTGTTGGAATGCTAACTGTTTTGTTAAATCTTTTTTGGTGGTTAAAACTCTTTTTTTTCAACATTCGCCTTCAACTTTTGGCAGAACAGTCATCTTTTATGGCTATAAAATAATTTTTTTTTTAAATTGAGTAATCTATTATTATATTTTTGGTTTAAAATTCATTGATCTTGGTTGAAAATTTAATTACGTTGTTAAAAATTCAAGCGTTTTGTTAGAAAATCATCTTTTGGAAAATTATATTTTTCGTTCAGAATTTTTCTGCTTTCGTGGAAAATTTATCTATTTTGTTGGAATGTTAACTGGTTTGTTGAATCTTTCTTGGTGGTTAAAACTCTTTTTTGGTGTTTTCTTGAACATTCGTCTTCAACTTTTGGAAGAACAGTCATCTTTGATGGCTGAAAATCCATTTTTTTTTAAATTGAGAAATCTACTATTATATTTTTGGTTTAGAATTCATTTGTTTTTGTTGAAAATTTAATTGCGTTGTTAAACATTCAAGCGTTTTGTTAAAAAATCAACTTTTGGAAAATTATATTTTTCGTTCAGAATTTATCTGCTTTCGTGGAAAATTGATCTATTTTGTTGGAATTTTAAGTGTTTTGTTAAATCCTTTTTGGTGGTTAGAACTCTTTTTTGATATTTTGTTGAACATTCGCCTTCAAGTTTTGGAAGAACATTCATCTTTTATGTTTTAGGTTCATTGCTTTTAATTGAGAAATCTACTATTATATTTTTCGTTCAGAATTCATATCTTTTGGGTAAATATTAATTATTTTCTTGTAAATTTAAGTGTTTTGTTAAACATTCGTCTTCAACTTTTGAAGAACAGTCATCTTTCATGGTTGAATGTTCTTTTTTTTTTTAAATTAAAAAATCTACTATTATATTTTTGGTTTAAAATTCATCTCTTTTGGTTTCCGTTTTTGGTTGAAAATTGATTTTTATTTATCAAAATCAACTATTTGATCGAAAATTCAGGTTTCTGCTGAAAATTCACCTATTTTGTTGAAAATTCATTTTTATTTTAAATAGGAAATTAAGCGTCTTGTTTGAAAATTGATCTTTTTGGTTGACAATTAACTCTTTAGTTGAAATTTAATCTCTTTTAGTAGTTTCTTTTATTAAAATTAAATTTACTAATGAAGCCTTTCATTTTTTGTTTCAGGTGAGTCCAAAAAGTAGCTAACTTGGTCAAAATCTTCAAAATAGTAATGTATCAACATTTCCTTACAAAATTGTACAATTTTACAACAGATAGTTTCTACTAAATTAAAAAAAATCTCCTCTAAACCTCAAATTAAATATTTCACAATTTTTTAAGACGCTCTTTGATATATAAAATCGACCTTTTTTCTGGGTCTGCGAAAACGATCTCAAGGACACATTTATTTTTTTATTTTTTACCGGCACTCTCATGCCTAAATATTTAATCCAGTATCTCTTGGATACACATGCATGTAGTGGATTCTCGACTTTTCGACGTGGGTGTTGCGAAACGATCTTCTTGATCGTGCCCTGATTTACGAGGAGGTCGAAATGGGACGTAAAGATTACACGTGTCCCTCTCGATTCTGAGTCGAATTACTTGCCCTGATATTTATGTAATTACCATATGTCGTGAGTTCCAAAAAAAAAACAAAAAAAAAAAAAAAAACGATATCGTGTTTCAGTTTCAGAAAATCCGAGATGCCGCTCAGCAATAAACTTCATTTCATCCGAGCGCTGATCTAACTTGCGAAAGATTGCTTCTGTGATTTCGTGACAAAAATTCCCTGTTCCAAATCGTTCATGTCCGTTCTAAGTTTCTAGAACTTTTCTAGAAACTTTTTTCTAGAACTTTTTTCTATTGAGACGAATTTGCGCAAACCACTTCAAGGTTATATTTTGATTTGTCCTTGGATTTCCAACTACGTCATCTAGTTCTAAGAAGATTCGTGAAGAAATGACCCTATTTCTCTTTTTGAATTCTTTGCGCTGCGACATCTGTAATTTTATTAAAAAATTCTCTGTTCCTAATCGGAAATCGTTGGCCGTTCTGTGAATCTTAAGTAGATAAGGAAGGGCTTTTCTAGACTCAAGAATCCTACCTTCACGACTTCGAGATAATTCTGTATTCTGACGCTGAAGTGGTTTGTGTCCGTGCTAAGTTTCTAGAATCTTCTCAAAGGCTCTTGATGACGTCAAAAAAAATATTGCACAATTGTGAGAAACGAATTTGCGTAAGCTGCAAAGTTACTTGCCATCTCAATTAAGCACTTCGCGTAAACACTTTGAAAATATAACCTTGAAAGTGTTTACGCGAAATGCTTAATTGAGATAATAAATAACCTTGACATTATGTACGCAAATTCGCTTCTCATAATTGCGCAATATTTTGTGACGTCAAGAACTTTTGAGAAGATTCTAGAAACTTAGCACAGACAAGAACCACTTCAGCTGATCTTCATAGAGATGAGATTAGAATGTTTGTCGGAAGGTGGAAGGTGCAGGTCACGTATGGTGGTTTCTTGCACCTGCAACTTGCGAACAAGCATCTCTCGTAGCTGAAGTCTGTAGTCAGAAAATGAGGAGGGGGGGGGGGGGCACTTCCGCTAATCCTAAGTCGAGATCCTCCCTTGGAGCTAAAAATATGCGCTTTCTCGCATTCAAAGCGGCATCCACGAGATGCAGAAGCTTGGGGTCAAAGACTCAGTACGCATGCCAATTCTCTTGACTATGCATACGTAGACATCGTGCTATTCTCTGGCTGGCCTCCGCGCCATGCGTCGAATACCAATATTATACATACGTCGACCATCGATTGGTCATCGACTTTTTAAAGAGCGGATGCTTACACATCAACAAATCGTGATCCCAAGCAATAATATTTTATTAAATTCCTAGCCTCTTTCAGAATCACATTCTTCAATCAAATAAAACTAAGTTTATAATTATCACAGTGTGAAAGAAGCTGAAAACGTTATATTTGGACTCGTCCTTGTTTTTCACACAAATTCTAGAACATTCTAGAAACTTAGCACATTCTAGAAACTTAGCACATTCTAGAAACTTAGATCATTCTAGAAACTTAGCACATTCTAGAAACTTAGAACATTCTAGAAACTTAGAAAATTCTAGAAACTTAGAAAATTCTAGAAACTTAAAAAATTCTAGAAACTTTGCACATTCTAGAAACTTAGCACGAAAATGAACCATTTCAGTTAAATACTATTGCAAGAGAAAACAAGATTCGGTTGTGGACCTGGAATATGTATTGTTCTTGCAATAATTGGCCCCTGGTGAGTTATGAGTCGCGGATGTCGTAAAGCGAGCACTTGTGCCTTTACGATTGTCTGACCGTTCTTTGACGGCTTACGACTCTTTTCAAATGTTGAGATACAGACCTTCCGAGTGACATCGCTTTGAGCTTTTATTGTGAAAATAAAAAAATATATCTTTAATTTATGGCGCCCTTCTCGAGGGAAAAGTCGTAACTCGAAAAACGTAAAACCTTTCAGTCTTTTCTTTATACCTAAATACCTCATAGTATAGAAAAATATACTAAAAGAAAGCTCAGGGGTCACCCATAAAATTACGTAACAGCTTTTTTCGGGAGCGGGGGGGGGG
>JAABKJ010001872.1:0-26567 GCA_011634705.1 Andricus grossulariae
AGAAATGATTAATTATTGTTTAAAAAAGGTTTAAAACATAATATTGAAAAATTGGTTTAATAGCGGATTTTTAAATTATTTATATGATTCAAAGTCAACTGATTTCTCGCAAAAAATTTGGCTGATGCTTATCGAGTATATATTTTTTCTAAACCGGGAGAAATCACGAATAGTAACCGGGAGACAAAAATTGAAAAAATAGTGGCCACCCTGTGAAGGATTCAAGCATTTTGTTAAAAATTCGTCTTTTTGGTTCAATTCAAATTTCTTTCATTTAAATTAAAAATATTTTTTGGTTGAAAATTGAACAACTTGGTTAAGGTTGAACCACTTTTTGCTCAAAAACAATTTTGTTGCTCTTCATTTTAGTTGAAAATTCATCTTTGGTTGAAAATCAGTTTTGTTGTTGTTGTTTGAAACTTAATTTTTTTAACTGAATATTTAACAATTCCAGTTGAAGATGCGTCACTTTATGTTAGTAGAAAATTCATGTCTTTGGTTGAAAGTTGAACTATTTTGTGAAAATTTATCTTTTTAATTAAAAATTCAACTGTAACTGTAACTTTCATTTTTGGTTGAAAGTTGATATTTTTAGGTTGAAAGTCGTCTGTTTTTGGTAGAAAACTAATCTTCTTGGTTTGAAATGTTGTCTTTTTTGGTCAAAAATGCAATTGTTTGGTTGAAAATTAATTTTTTTGTTACAAATTTATATTTTCTGGTTGAAAATTCATTTTTTGTTGTTGAAAATTTCACCATTATCTTGAAAATTCATCTTTGTTGTAGAAAATTAATTTTTTTAGTTAAAATTTTACTTTTCCAGCTTTGGTTGAAAATTGATATTTTTTAGTTGGAAATTCAATTATTTTCTTGAAAATTCGTCTCCTTTGGTAGAAAATTAATCTTCTTGGTTGGTTCTTCACATCTTTTGGTAGAAATTTAATCTTTTTTATTAAAAACGCAACTATTACATTTTTTGTTCAGAATTCATCTTTGTTGGATGAAAATGCAACTATTTGGTTAAAAATTGAATTATTTTGTTGAAAATTTAACTCTGGTTGAAATCTTTAAAATTCCTGTTTGGCTTGAAAATAAGACTATTTGTTTGAAAATGCAACTGTTTTTGGATGAAGTTTAATAGATTAAAAATAAAAATTCCACAATTTGGTTGAAAATGTAACTATTTTTATGAAAATTGGTTTGTTTGTGGAAGTGCGAACTAGTATATTTTTCGTTTTGTTGAAAATTTAACTATTTTGTGGTACATGCAACTGTTAAGTTAAAAATTAAATTTGTTGAAAATTCAACTATTTGGTTAAATATGCAACTGTTTTTGGTTGAAGTTTAGTCTTTTTTTGTTTTAAAATTCAATCATGTGTTTAAAAATTCCACAGTTTGGTTAAAAATGCAACTATTTTTATTAAAAATTTAATTATGTTGTTTAAAATTTATCTATTTTGTTGAAAATTTAACTATTTTGTTAAAAAGTAATCTTTTTGGTCGAAAATTAAATTGTTTTATTGAAAATTCATCTTTTATGGGAGGAAAGTCATCGTTTTTGGTTAAAATAAATAAATCCATTTTTATATTTTTGTATCTAAATATTTTTTTCCCCCGTTTATAAAAGATTCTACGTTAAACATGTTACAAGATTAAAATGCTGATCATTGAATATTAATGGTCAGGGAAAATGTAAAATTGTTCAAGGATAAATGAGGGAATTTTGAAAACGAAGTTTTTCGGCCACCTTGGAAGAAAGTTTTTCTTTATTCTTTGATTTGTCAGAACCCACTTATCATTTTTTCTTTTCTTCCACAGCTGCATTTCTAACACAAACAGTATGTTTGGATGACACGACTGTAAAATTTGAGATTTGGGATACAGCTGGGCAAGAACGTTACCACAGTCTTGCACCCATGTATTATCGTGGAGCGCAAGCAGCGATTGTGGTATATGACATAACAAATCAGGTCTGTACATTATTTATATTCCTCAAACGCACATTACATGACTCACTGATACATAAATAAATACTTAATTGAGAAAGTCACTGCTTAATTAACTCAGATGGTTTGACTCGATTCTAATGACAAATTTATTTATTTTTTTTATTATAGGACACATTCGTACGTGCCACAACGTGGGTAAAAGAATTGCAACGGCAAGCCAGTCCAAGTATAGTAATAGCATTAGCAGGGAATAAAGCGGACCTTGCGAATAAGCGAGCAGTGGAATTCGACGAAGCTCAAGCTTACGCAGAGGAGAATGGACTTCTCTTCATGGAAACATCGGCCAAGACGGCGATGAACGTCAACGATATTTTCCTAGCTATTGGTAAGTGAAACGACTTTGATGTCAGAGCTAATTGGATTCTTTTCTCATTACATTTTATTTAAATGTTTGCAGAAAAGTCATTTCTGTATCGATAACCTGACGAAAAAATGTGACAGGGAAATCAGTATAGGCCGATAATGAATTTCCTATAATTTTTCGTGATAGTGGGAAATTAATGATAGGAAATCATTATATGGAAATGATTATAGGATATTTAGCACTGGGATAAACAATACCAAAATATTGAAGGAATTAACGTAACAAAGTTAAAAGTAGGCAACATACAAAGGAACGGTTTATTTTAGAACACTCATCTCATATGAAAGTACAGAAAAGTAGCGATTCTGCACAAATAAACTTTAGACAGCAAAAATCTTCACATTCCCTTGATATCCTAAAAATTGCTTGAAATTCAATCGAAATCCATGAAAATCATTTGGAATCACTTGCAATCCCTCTTTGACTTTGGAAATATTTTGAAGTCCATTAAAATCTTTGAAGTCCTTCTCTAAATAATAGGTGTGTCGCGAGAATCTCGAAAGCATTGTTGTTGCATATTTCCGCAATGCCGATTGGGTACAATTTGAAAAAGTCGAAGAAAGGAATGTAAGCTCTGTTAATGTAAAATTGTATTTACCAAAGCCAGACGTTTTTAGCAGGATTGAAATTTGTATTTAACATGAGCAAAAGCAACTTTATTTCCACAACAGGTGAACAATTCCCATTTTTAAATATTTTTAATGCATTATTTAAATTGAAATAATTATTTAAAAAAATCAAAACTGAACCGCTGAAGTTAATTTTTTGCTTGTTCAATCCAAAATTTGACTTGCTTTTGTACTTTTTGATTCTGCCATAGGACAAATTTTACTTCGAAATCGACTCTAGATGTATTCCATATTTTCGAAGATGAATTTAAATTATTTAGTAATTTAATTTTCTTTACAAAAATCTTATTAATTTCAAATTTACTGATAAAAGTGTTTAATTAATGACTTCTGTAAATTACAGTGACTTACCGAAGCTTAAAATTTGTAAACACTCGTTATTTTTGACATCTTCGAAGCTTTTCAAATAAATGATTTACCATTTAATCAGTGAGCCTGCGATTAAGCAAATTTTTTGTTAAGAAAATGAAATTAATAAAATATTTCAAAATCCAAATTTAGCGGTATCGTGTAACGAAATTTAGCTTCAAGTAAATACTCTGTAAATCCCGAATTTGTCCGTTTTTCTTCCTAAGATGTATTCATCTAGAAAAATATGAAAACATTTTAAAGTGTCGATTTTTGACGTGAAATTTTTTAATAGAACAAGCAAAAATTAACCGTTTGTGGTAAGGTGTGGTTTTCAAAAATAATTATTTCATTTTAAATAATGTAATGAAAATGCAGAAAAATTGCTCTTTTTCATTTATTGTAAAAGTACAATTTCAAATTTATTTTTTATTTAACAGTAAAGTTATTTTTTTTCTCATGTCAAATATAAATTTAAATATTGTTATAAACTTCCGGCTTGATTACATAGAATAAATGAAATCTTATAGAAAAATCTATACTAATTCAAAAAGTGAAATATGGAAATACCATGAAAATGTATTTTTCAGGTTTTCTAAATATTAAATGTACGAAGTCGGATTATATCATACGCGGTTAGTCACATTTTCTTGATGGGAAAAATAATCTACTGCTTTTGAATAATTGTATGTAAGATAAAAAATATATGTCATTCATATTGAATTTATTGGATTATTTTCGCTATAATTAGATGAACTTCTGTAAATAATATACAACGTTCTTAAATCATCTAAAATTTTCTGTAAATTCTATTTAAAAAATGTGTCCTGTCACTTTACTGGAAAATGAAACGAGTTTTTTTCTCTGAAGAAAGGGCAGTTACAAGGTTTTTCAGAAATCCTTTGGAAATTTTTAAATCCCCTGACATCTTTGAAATACTTGTAGGTCCTATAAAAGCCCTTCAATCCCTGTAATCTTTGAAATCTTTTAAAGTAACTTAAAATCTTATCTTAAATTTTGTAAATCTCTTGAAATCCCTTCATACCTTTGGAAATATTTTTCAATTCATTAAAATCTTTTAAAATCCTTAGAAATTCGTAGAAATCTTTGAAATCCTTAAAGATTCAATAAAATTCTTCAAATGTTATGAAATTCCTTAAAATACCTCAAAACCGTTTGAAATTTGTAGAATCTCTAGGAATTCTGTAAAATTTAATTTATTTTCTAAAGTACTCTAGAAAACCCTTAAAATCAAGCTTAAAATAGTTGAGAGTTTTACAAAATTCGGTGCCATTATTTTAAAATAACTTAGAATCCTTTGAAAATTTGTAAATTCCTTGACTTCCCTTGCAATCATCTATCAGTAGAAATCCCTTGACATAAAATTTAATTTCTTCCCTAAAGTGTTCCAGAAATTCGTTGACATTCGTTAAAATCCATTAAAATCTTTGAAAATCGTAAAAATCCATTAAAATATATAAAAATCATTTGAATTTCCCAGAATATAAATTAGTTAAACTTATCCAGTTAAAGTTCTTTTAAACAAAAAAGATCAAATCCATAAAATCTATGGAATCACTAGAAATCCCTTAAAATTTCAGTTAATTTCACTTATTTTCCAAAGTTCTCTAGAAATCCCTTATAATCTCCGGAAATCATTGAAATCCTTTTAGATTCCTTGAAATGTTTCAAAATCTTACGAAAGTCTTGAAATCCGTGGAAATAGTTTTAAATCTCTTTGAAAACCGTTGAATTCCTTTGAAGAGCCTTAAAATCCCGTGAAATTCCCTCGAAATCCGTTGAAATGCTTTAGAATCCCTTCAAGTTCCCTGATATGTTTGAAAATCTTTGAAATCACGTAAAATCCCGTTCAATTTTTAGGAGACGTGACAAATTTGCTTAAAATCCGTGAAAATTCTCTGAAGACCCTTTAAATTTCTTAAAATCCGATGATGTACTTGAAATCTTTAAACTCTTTTGGAATTCTGTACAATTCCTTGAAATCTGTGAAATCCCTTCAAATATCTTGTAATACTATGTTAAGTAAATACATAATTCGTTTGTAGTTCCTCTATTTTTTGCATCACTTTTTTCAATATTTTAACATTATTTATTTCTATGCTGATTTTGTTATCATGATTTTTCTAGAATTGCGAAAAAATTACAAGAAATTCATTATAGAAAAATCATTACAAGCCTCTGCTGAATTTCCTATAATATTTCTTTGTAATGGTACATTCAGGGTTTTATCACCTTTTACGGTACTGTTTGCGAAATTTATTAAATTCGAGCAATTAATTTGTTAAATGTCTCTCTACTAAACATTTTAAACTTGCTTATCCAAACCTATTATTTGCAGCTAAAAAACTTCCAAAGAGCGAGCAAACAGGAAATGCAAGTACAAGTGGACAAGGGCGCCGACTAGTCGAAACAGAAGGGCAGAAAGCAACTACCAGCAATTGCTGCAAGTGATTAACCAAATCCGTACGTGTCCCACACACTATACTGGTATCTATTTTTATAGTAGTTAAATTTATGCTTCTTGAGATCGACGAAGCAAACGAATCAAGTCGTACCATCGATACGCATTTTTCCCGCGAAAAATCGTAGAGGAGGTGAGAAAAAAAGATCCATGGACGAATCACGGTTGCGCATTTATACCTCTCGGAATTGAGAAGTCGTCGATCGCAAAGATTTTAAATACTTTTTATATTATAAAACAAACCAAGGAGTAACTTGGCGGTCGGGGAAAACATGATTTCAAAGCCCACGGGGAATAAATCTAACTTTTAGAGGCGTATCTCGTTTCGAAACGAAAAACCCTTCCGTGTAATTTGTGTATCGTATGGTGTTTGATAGATCGAGGAAAGTTCATCTCGATGATGCTAATTGTTGTACAGCGTAATTGATTTTATGCAATATGATATTTAATAATATAGATTTTATAAACGGCAAGCCACTTATGGCTTCTCTACATACTAACGTTACAAGGAAAAATTATACATATAGTTAAAAAAATCGAAATTCTTTATTATATAATAGTCAAAAAGAGAGGTGGAAGAAAGAACATATATCTTCGTTTCGTATTCGTTGAATGTCGTGATTTTGTGGCATCGAAGAATGTCTAGCATGAATTACCCAATGGAATGAGCTCAGAAAAGAAAGTTAGTTATCTTTAGCTACTTGATCCATATATATTGAAAAGTGCACCGTCAGTATGTAATTAGGTGATAATTATTTTCTCATTTTTTATCATGCAGATTCTATTGCATTCCTTGTGATATTTTCAAAGTTACGTTTGCAATTTATTATGCAGGTGAGTCATATTGATCCTTGACATTCGTTCCAAGAGTCATTTCCAAAATGTCCAAAACTTGAAATATGAGAGCTTAGGTTCAAGTGTGGCGTTACAATTTTGACGCGGAATTCAAATTGCAGATGTAAAAGTATATTTTTAGTCCCTGATATGCCATACTTTTGGAAATGATTCTTATTTAAGATTGCATTTTTTAAAGCTGATCAAATTCTAAAGTTGATGTACAATAGGGCTGGACATTGTTATTTTTTTACTAGTTTATTTGTCGCTTCTAGATTTTAAATAACACTTGTAGGTTATTAATTACATTTAGGATTCGAAGGATTCACGGTTTAAAGACTCACCCTGTACTGTAAGTTGAAAGCACTTTTCGCAGAAAACTTCTAATGCTCGAAAACGAAAATGTACCACGAAAGAGGTATAGCAATTTCTTGATTTAGAGACTGTCGTAATTGAGACGTCGATTGTATTTATACAGGGAGGATATTTTATTCTAGATATAGAGACACTAATCGAGATTACTCTAGACTACAGAACATGTAAGTTCAGTCTACCCTTCTGATTTTTTTTCCATTTTGTATACCACAACTGACTTCTCCAAACTTAGAGTACAATGGAAAGTTAATCACTTTGTAACTCTTCCTTTGTAGATTGCTAAATGCGATTAAATTTTATTTCTTTCGATGTTAATGTGCATTCTTCATTTGCGAATTCTCACCTTGCGCGTTTTTGGAAAAAGATTTATTTTGGAAATTGAAAAATCATTTTGCGGTGGCCGATTAACCGGGAAACCGGGGATTTTTTGAGACCGAAAATTTTGCAAATCCAATCTCTCGAAATATCACATGATATAATGCAATATTTAAATCGATTACAACTTTTTTAAATGTTAAATTCAATTGTTAAAATTTTCAATCATGAAATCATTCATTTTACAATGCGTAATTCCAATATCTTTTAGTTTGAAAATTTTCCATTTTAGGTCTTAATTTTTAAGCGTACATTTTAAATTTAAAGAATTTTAAAATGCAGTTTTGAAGACCTAAATAATTATAGTAGGGGAGCTGGTAAATAATCTCGAGTACTTCTATTACTTCTAGTTAATTTTTAACCGAATAGTTGAATTTCCATCCAAATCTATGGATTTTCTACCAAGAAGATTAATTTTCGACCAAAAAGACAAATTTTCAGCGAAATATTTACATTTTCGACCCCAGAGATAAATTGTCAACTAAAATTTTGCTTCTTGATAAAAAAAATGCATTTTTAACAACCTATTTCAACTTTCAACTAATTAGTGTTTTCAACCAAAAAGCTAAATTATCAACGAAAAATGTAATAGTCGATATTTCAACTAATGATTTTAATTTTAAAACAAAAAGAGTTGAATATTAACACAAAAAAGACGAATTTCCAACAAAATAGTCGAATTTTTAACCAAACAGTTGAATTTTCAACAACAAGAATCAAGAACATTAATTTTCGGCCAGAAAAGGCGAATAAAAAAAACATGAATTTTCAAATAAAAAAGATCCATTTTCAACAAAAAATGGAATATTTTAACTTTCCTGTTGAAAAAAAAATTAATTTTGAACCAAAACAAAACTCATTATTCCTAACATTTGGAAAAATCTTTCAAAAAAATAAATAAATTACCTTAAAATCTTCCAGATTTTGTTCGACATATTTAGAAATCTTTTGAAATTTTCTTGGAAAATTAATTTTTTTGAATAAAAAATAATTTCTAATTTTCCCAAGAATCTTCAGAAAATTTTCGAAATCTTCAAAAACTTACATTATCTTTTCATTTTTTGGAAATATTTTTAAATTTTTAGTTATTTTTTTATCTTTTCAAAGCTTTTAAACCTGTTATATAACTTTTAAAATGACTCCATTTTTTTGATAAAACTAAAGAAAAATACATAAATTTATAAACCTTCTAAATATATATTAAAATGATTGGTATTTTTTCTATCATATAACAAAATTCTGCATAATAAAAAATTTGTCCTAAAACATTTCGGATTCTTCTTTGATAATGTTTTGAATTAAAAAAATTATTTTCGTAAAATTAATTTTTCAAAATAAAGAATCATTTAAAATTTTCAAAGAAATCTTAAAAAGAATATTTTATTCTCTTGTAACCTTTCAAAATTCTCAAGATGCTTCTAAACTTTTTGTTCGAAATCAACAACCTCCATTCTCTTTAGATTTGTTAGAGTGTTTTCAAGTTTCAAATTATATTTGATTTTTTTTTTAATTCTAAATATCTCTTAAACTTACTCGAATTTCTTCTAAAAGGTTGTAATCTTGCAAAATTTTGCTTTAAAATCTTCTACGTTCTTTTTGTTAGGATATCAGAAAATGTTAGGAAATCAGTTGAAGTTTTGAAATTTTCTCAAGACTTCACTTATTTTCGGATGTTTTCAAAAGTTCTCAAATATCTTTTGAAATAATTCACTTTTCCTAAAAATTGTTTAAATCGTGTAAAATTACAAAAATTATCCTAAAATCTTCCAGATTCTTCTTTGACATATTTTGAAATCTTCAAAACTTAAAATTAATCCTTTAAAATAAAACCTAAACCATTTAAAATTTTCACAGAAATCATATTGTTGTTAGCGGTATATTTTTTTATTAACGGTACCGATTTTTTCAACACTTCGTAAATTTAGATATTCTTAGTTTTTGTCCTGAATTTCATTTTACTTATCTCTTTAAAAGTATGGAAAAGGTGAAAAATTATAGTGTGATAGCCAAATGTGAAGAACAGAATTATTTCCCATTATTGATACAAAAAATTTCAGATATAATAAAGCTTCTTTACACCATTATTTTTGACATGTTGAGAGGGGGCTGAAGGGGGGATTCGAAAAGTAATTCCAAATACTAGTTATACAAAATCTTTCAGGTGTAAACAAATTGTTCGAATTTTTTAGTTTTTCGACGCGTTAACAGGTAGGCTGGCTGGTCCTGTCCCGGCACTTGACCTGTTCACTGTGAGATGTTAATTTACACCTCAAATGCAACCAAGTCTAAAAAAAATAAAAGTAATAAAAGTTCTTGAGAGATTATTCCCCAGCGCCCACTCTATTAAAAATTAAAAGCGTATTACAAATGGAACAATAATTGATAATGATGACAATAGTTCAAAATTAAACAATTTACAGATTTTAACGTTAGAAATGGAACTTTTTCATTTCGAAAGCCTTAGTAATTAAACAAATGTAAACGTCCGAATGAATCCTTATAAACTATTTTTAATATTAAAATAATTTGAAATTAATAAATGCGTAATTAAACGTTTTTGTTCAATTTCAAATCCTATTCAAATATTGTATGAGTAAGTATTCCATTTTTGACCGATTCAATTCGAAATTTGGTAATTAAAAAAAGAACAATTTTTTAATATTTAGGAATATTTAACCCTTCGTTAAAATTAGCAATTTTAAATAAAATATTCCAAACTAAACAATTTGAAACTAAATTGTTTGAAAATAGAAAGCCATAAATCGTTAAAGTTTCAGAGTGCTAAAATTAAACTTTGAGCATTACAATTTTGATTATTCCATTAAAAAAAAATTTTAATTTGTAAGTGAAATCGTTGAATTTTTATGTATAAAAATAACAATTGATCCATTATTAATTTGAAACGACTTAAAATTGAAAAATTAACTTGCAATTTAAAAAGTATTCAGTTAAAAAAATTGTAATCGTTCAATTTTTAATATTTCTAACTTGAAATTTCTTAAAATGATATAATATTGAAAATGTATTGATTCAATTGATAAAAGTTAAAAAGAATTATTTTTCAGTTTAACGGCATTTCATTTAAAATTGATAAATTAAAAAGTTTTAAAAGCTTCAATATTAAGAGTGTAAAATTCAAAAGAATTCCACTTTTAGTGCTCGAATTTGCAGTTAATTTTATATTACACTAAGTGAAAAAAATTTCAGCTTTAAGACTCGAATTTTTTCATTTCAATGTCCGTGAAAAAATTTTTCGAACCGGGAAATGACTGAGAATTTTTTCCTCGATTAAAACGGCCACCCTGCGTTTCTTATTTTTAGAATTTTAATCTCAATGTCGGGTAAGTATTTGCTTTTCTTCAGGTTTAAAATCTAATCTCGACTTACGATTTTTTGCTAAACCAAGAAGGGAATTTTTTTTAATCTAACAATTGTGGTATAAAAACTGAATTGTAAATAATGTGCAGCTTGTCTTTGACTAAATAAAAATATCTAAACAAATTTAATACCTTGTATGAAGTTGCGAAAATGTTTCTTTTACATAAGGAATTTCATTTTGGGCCCTTTTAGCGACAACAGCGCCACCAACTTGAAACTATTGGGTAGCAGTTTGAGACTTCAATACCAGTAGTTCGTTTTTGTTGTGGCAGATTTGTTTTTATACTTGCTTAATAATTAATTAACTTCGCGGGACGTGACGCCTCCCCTGATAATTTGAAAGATTCACTTTTTTAAGCATTAATAATAGAACAAATTTAACCATTTTTTTGTAGAAAAGGAATGAGCCTGAGAATAAAAAATTTGTAAAACTGAAATTAATTTTGGGGACTACGAGGTTTATAATAGCATAACTTTCGTTTTTTCAGGTATGTACCATATTCCACAAAAGTAAATACACCGTAAATGTGTCCACATTGACTTTAAATGGAAGTTACACGAAGAAAAGCTACTGCGAAGAGTGGAAGGTGATCTGTGCATCATGAACATTTGTTTGAGTGAATGAGGAGAAAATGAATGTGTTGCAATGCATTCGACGATATATCACCTATTTTGAGAGAAAAAGAAGAAAAAAAAAGAAAGGAGCAAGACCAGGTCTGTTATTCGGCGGATTTGTAATTCTAGTAGTAATGGGCGGTGTTCGTTATAAATATATAAATATATATAAATACATTATATAATGAATCATAGGTGATATGATTTGTGTAATAATGATAAGTATAATGATAATGATAACAATAATGATACAATATACGGTAATAACATTAAAGATTTTTGGCACGCGACTCTTGTAAGATAGTAGAGGCCATTCCTCCTGCTATAATTATTATAAATATTTTCTTTGTTAGATAAATCGTGTATAACACTTATTACTCTAAAGTATATTGTATATTAATTTTATTGATAAATCATGATAAATTATGAACGATTATACAAGGGAAAAAATAAACTTGTGAATATTATACGCTCGGTTTTCATTCCTTTTTTATTCAACTATTAAAATTAATTTTAGACTAAAACCGATCGTCATTTTTCTCGTTTCTCTAATTTAAATATAGCACTCGTCGAAACTCAGGTTAATACAAAATGTCTGAAACTTTATGTGGGTGTGGAGTAATAAAAAAATACGATTCGGATTTGATAGAAGAAGTTCATCGCGTTTTTTTATCTGAGACTGCCATTTCTGATCGAATCCTTCCACCGAAGGCATCTTCATCTGAACCTGATTTTCATTACGTGGCTGATTATGACGAACTTTGCGGTCCTTGGATATTTCCCAAAAATCCTGCTATTCAGAAATACGATGAAGTTTTGGTACCGAAGTTGTGTGCCTGGGAATTTTTATCTCGGGAAGATATGAAGTTTTTGCAACAAAATCAAGAAGAAAAAGAAGAAATTTGGTCTTTGATTGGTACTTTTTTGACAAAGTAGAAGCTTTTATATTGACTAGAAAATTAATACAAAACTTTTGTATATTCATAGCATCTATTACCTAAAATAGAAGAAAAGCAAGGACAAGATTGTTGATAATTGATGAAAATTGATAACTTAGGCAAATGGTTTTTATTTAAAATAGCCGATTTTCGGTGAAAAACTAAAACATACCCTATATTATTGTTCAAATGTTGTCAATATTCTTTGTTATTTAATGATATTTTATTAACAATAGCAATTTTAAACGAAAAATTGTAAAACTTTTCTGAAATCTCATGTGTTTAAGTTAGCCGATTACTGATGAAAAACGTTAATATAACCTTAAATTGTTAAAACTGAATTTTCTTCGAAATATACTTTTACAAATAAAAAATTTTGATTTTCGATGGAAAATACTAACTAAAAGAAAATAAAAAATATAATTTCCCTAAGATTCTCGATAAAATAAAAAAGATTTTTGAAGATTTCAGATGTGTGTAAAAAGACTAGAAAATTTGTTAAGAATCTTTTTTTATTTTACAGGGATTTATAACATAATTCGAGCCTTTTTAAAGGATATTTAAGACTTTTAGAATTTTTCAAGAAATTTAATAATATATTATGCACCTAGGGGGAGAAAAAGTGCCTCTCTCCCTTGGCGCATACGATATTTTTTATAAAAAATGGATGATTTCAGACATTTTTCGAAATACAATCATGATTTCAGTCCGTATTAGATTTTGACTGAAGAATCATAAAATTTATGTTAACTTATTACAAATTATCAAAAATTCAATAAAAGAAATGGCCGGATTCAAATTAAAAATGTCTATGCGGAAATTTATGAAAATTTTCGGTCATTTATGGTGATTTCAACGGTATGTATGGTAATTCATTTTTAAAAATTTCCATAAATTTATGAAAATTTTCGGTAATTTAAGGGTAAATATAGTAACTTACCATGAAGTACCCAATATTAATTTTTTTTTAATTTCCATAAATTTCCGGAAATTCATCAAAATTTTCGGTCATTTATGTTAATTTTACAGGTAAATATGGAAACTTACCATGAATTATATAAAATTCATTTTTTTAACTTTCCGGAAATTTATTTTAAAAAACGGTAATTTATGGTAATTTTCCCGGTATATGTGGTAACTTACGATAAATTACCCAATATCCATTTTTAAACATTTCCATAAATTTCCGAAAATTTTCAGTAATTTATTGTAATTTTACAGGTAAATATGGTAACTTACCATAAATTAACCAAAATTCATTTTTAAAAATTTCCATAAATATCTGAAAATTGTTGGTAATTTGATCAATTATATATGGTAACTTTTCATAAATAACCGCAAAGTTCTATTATCTGCAACCAAAATTTCCTCACAGTTTTTACGGTGAGTGGGCTGATAATGTAAAATGCGAGCTTATAGATGTATAATTTTGATTATTCACCTCTGACGTAACTTTTCAGTCCCTAGGGAGCAAAAAGTAGAGTTTTAGCCCCGCGTCGAAAAGGGCTGAAATCATGCATGTGTCATAAAAAAATATTTTATAAATTTTTGGAAATCTTTCGAAGTTTTAAAATATTTTCAATCTCTTCCAAACCTCTTAAATTCCGCAATATCTTTTCAACTGATACAAATTCTTCTTTAAAAAAAAACATTCAATACTTAAAAAATTGCCTTGAAATCTTGCAGATTTTTATCGGCATTTGTTTTAATATTTTGAAATGTTTTTAAATTTTCCTTAAAACTCAATTTTTCAAAACAAAAAATTATTTCAAATTTTCCCAGGAATTCTAAGAAAAATTTTGTATTCTCTTGAAACCTTTCCAAATTCTTTAAATGCTTCTCAAATTTTTGTTCGAAATAACTAAAAATCTACATTTAAAAATTTGTTTTTAATTGTGTCAAGTTTAAAATTATTTTTCGATCTTTTGAAACCTTCTAAATATCTCTTGAATTTACTCATTTTTTTTTTCATTTTTTGATCTTACCAAATAGAAACATTTTGTCTTAAAATCTTCTACACTCGGTGAATCTTAGGACAATTTATTTTTTTTTATTTTTAGAACTTCTAAACCTGCTAAATATCTTTTAAAATTATTTGAATTTTTCTTAAAACTTTTTAATGATTCTGAAAAATTAAAAAAAAATTGCCTTGAAATCTTTCAGATACTTCTTTGACAATTTTGGAAATATTTTGAAATGTTTTGAGGTGTTTTAAAATACTTTCTTTAAATTAATTATTCAAAATAAAACATAATTTTAATTTTTCCTAGGAATCTAATGAAAATTTTTTCATTCTCTTGAAACCTTTCAAAATTCATAAAAAGCTTTTAAACTTTTTTACGAAATTTTCTGAAGCCTACATTTTGTTTAAAACATTTTTAAATCTTTTTAAGTTTATAATTATTTCAAATCTTTTTAAAACTTCTAAATATCTCTTGAACTTACTCGAATTATTTCTAACATTTTGTTTTAAAATCTATATTCTTTTGAAATTTTAGGAAATCATTTTAAATGTTTTGAAATCTTTTCCAATTTTCTCTTAACATTAATTTTTCAAAATAAACAATAATTCGAAATTTCCCCAGGATTCTTAAGAATTTTTTTTATTCTCTTAAAACCCTTCAGAATTCAGTTTTCCTACAAAAAATTTAATTCTACAAATTAAAAAAAAACTTCTTTTTGACACATTTTGAATCCTGCAAAACTTAAAATTAATCTTTTTAAACAAACCCTAATCAATACAAAATTTTCCCAGAAATCATAAAAAATAATTTGACCCATAATTCAATTTTTCTTATCTTTTTACAACATTCGCAATCGATATTTCCTCTGTTTTCAATCATATTTCGAAACATTTATAAATAAATTTTTAATAAAAGAACATTAATTATTTGGAAATTTCGATTTATTTATCAGGTTTTCCACAACAATGTGTCCGATATTTTCGAGATATTTCGTAACATCACTTTTTTAGATAAGAAAATTAAAATAATTATTTCTTTAGGAAGTAAATTACCGGAGAATCTAATGTTTGGAGGGAAGAACAAACACATTTTTCTCCATCTTGTGTGGGAAGTTTTTCGATTCGTGAGGTACGTCTTTGTGAGGGAATGTTTTATTTTTGATTAGAGATTAATGAAATATTTTGATCGATTTTCAGAGATAACGGCTTTACAGAAAAAGGAATTTCAGCTTTTCTAGGATTGTTTTATAAAACGCATCGATTTTTCCTTTCTCATGCTTGGCGAACGATTGAGGAAACTTATAAATTTTTCTATGATGGGATTCTCTTACATTCAGTTTTGGTTAGTAATTCTATCGAATTAAAAAAAAAACGTCTTATAGAATCGAATGCGTTCAACTTAACACTTTTTATTCTGTACGCTTCGCAATTTGGAATAATTAAAAATTAAAATTTGTCTTAATTTCTCTCATTAAAAATTACAGCATCCGCCAGATAAAGACGAAGTTTTTACGCCATCAGAGTGTAAATTGTTGCTTGACCTTTTTCACTCAACCTACATGCAACAGATGATGCTCATACGTTTTGTCTGCCTCCCTAATTACAATTTAGTACTTAAACTTAAGAATTCTCAAGAGGAACAATAATGAGAAACTGAAATGTTAAAATCGAAGAAAAAGATTTAAATAAAAATAAAAAATATAGGAAAAAGTAGAGAAGAAATAAATTCTAAATTAAATACCAAAAAGAAGTATTTATTAATATAAAAAAACTCTTAGTCAATAATATGTCTATCAAAAAGGCAAAATCGTGGTTTAAAAATGCTTTGGTTTGCGGTTAGTTGGATACGAGATTTCCCTAAGTCTTGGAATTTCCATCGTCATCGAAGGGCTTCCTGAGATTATAATTCACGAACACGATATTTCTTCACTTAATTCGTCGTCATTTGCTGGTAGAAGATTGATATCCACAATCTCGATTCTCATCGAGTCCTGGGTCGCTTTCAGATTCCTTGCTAAAAATTTCGTTGCTTATCCTCAAGACTTTTTCTAAATATTGTATCCTCGGGAAAAACCAGGAATTTGTGCGGATTGATTTCTTACGAGCCGTTTTAACCGGTCCAAATGTGGATCTCTGGAAATTTTAAGGTTTTAAATTAGGTATTCAATGCCAAGAAATAGATCAATTATATCTGCTCACCTTCAAAAATCGAGAAGTAGGTCTAATTGCCGAACTAGGTGAAAAACATTTGCAAATGTTTTTTCCACTTTGCCCCATAGATTTCTGGAAGCGTTTTCTTCTTTGCAGAAAAGCATGGACAATTCGCCTTTGTTCTTTCACCTTTGCTATCAAAGCCCTGTCGATAAAATTATTATGATATATAATAATCTACCATTTATTCTGTTTTTTTTTTATTCATATTAGACTATTTTTGATTTAAAAAAAAGAGGAATAATAAGGGAATAAATTCTTTCAAACAAAATTAATGTAAATAACATATTTAATTCAATATGTAATACTTAAAATTCCTAAGATTTAAGTCGAAATATATATTAAATTTTCAACACAATAGTTGAATTTTCAACCACAAAAGATTTTCTACCAAAAGGGAGAAATTATCAGCCTAAAAAGGTGAATTTTCAATAACAAAAAATTTAATTTAACCAAACAGTTGCATTAAAAACCAAATAGTTGAACTTTTAACCAAATACTTCAATTTTCCATCAAAAAGGATTAATTTTCAACTTACAAATATGCATTTTCAACCAAATGGTCAACTTTTCAAACAAAAAAGATTAGAGTTAAGAAAGATGACTTTTTTTTAGCATAAATGATACATTTTCCACCAAAAGACGAATTTTCAACAAAATAGTTCAATCCTCAACAAATTAGATTAATTTTTAATCAAGAAATATGAATTTGAAACCAAATAGTTAAATTGTCAACTGAAACAGATATTTTTTGGACCAAAAATGGAATCGTCAAATTTTCAGTTAAAAAATGAAAAGTTGGATTCTCAATTAAAAAGAATAAATTGAAAAAAAAAGAATATTTTTCTAACCTAATATTTTTTAAATAATTTATTTAATATTATAAATAAATTAAATAAAAATAAATAATAAATAATAAATAAATTAAATTAAATTAAATTATAAATTTTTAAAATATTTTTTCTAATATTTTTCTAACTATAGTATAAAAAAGATGATTTTTCAACAAAATACATGAATTTTCCACTAAGTAGTTGAATTTTCAACTTACATATTAATTATAAATTCCCAACCAAAAATGGAATAGTTAAATTTTCCGATAAAAAATAATTTTGTAACAACAAAAAAACGGATTTTGAACAAAAAAGTTAAATTTCCAACCAAAAAGTTTAATCTTAAAAAAATGAATTTGTAACGAAGTATTTCAACTTTCAACCCACTAGTTGAATTTTCAACTCAGTAGTTGAATTTTCAACAAAAAAATATGAGTTTGTAACCAAATAGTCAAGTTTTTGACCAAAAACATGTATCTCCGACCAAGAAGATTAATGCTCTACCAAAAACACGAATTTTCAACAAAATTGTTCAATTTTGAAGTAAAAAAGCTAATTATCTACAAAACAGTTGAATTCACAACCCGAAAATATGATTTTTTGACAAAAAAGTTTATTTTTACAAACAGTTATATTTTCATAAAATAGCTTAATTTTTAACCAAAATCATGAATTTTGATCTAAAAAACTGAATTGAAAAAAATACTATTTAAACTTTAAACGAACCAATTGATTTTGCATAAAAAATGTGAATTCTCAACGAAACATGTAATGGTTGATATTTCAACAAAAAGAAAAAAAACTAATTTTCAACACAATAGTTGAATCCTCAACCAAAAGATATTAATTTTTAGCCAACAAAGATTCATTTTTTTTGCGGTTTATCTTAGTAAAAATTATTTTTAATACATAAAATATTACTTTCTACTAATAATTATATGATTAAATAATTTTTTCTAACCATTTATTATTATTTATAGCAATTTCCTATTAGAATAGAGGTAGAAAATCACGATTTTGTCTGAATTTTTCAAATTTTCAGTCAAAGCGAGGAAATAATAATTTATAGTTAACAAAAATAATCGTTTAAAGAATGTATTATTATTATTTTTAATAATATTCTGTTTGAATAATGCTGGAAAGTTACGTTTTTTTTCTTAAATTTAAATTTGTTGACAACTCTTCAGTTCGAGGGATGAATAATTAATGAAAGTTAACAAAGTATTTGTTTAAAACTATCTTCTCTTAGAGTAATGCTAAAAAGTTTACTTTGATTGACACATTTTTAATTTATTTATATATGCATATTATCATCGATGACAACTTGTTTCCTTCAAAATTTTTATTTTTGGCTCTGAAATAAATTTCGTGTTGTAATTTAAAACCAAATTTTTAAAGGTTATTTTCATACCCATTCCTCCTAACTACTCCTAATTATTCCATCCTTTGCTTTTATCTCTACTGAAAAATATTCTTTTTTTTCTAAATTATCATTTTTAGAATATTATCAAGAGAATAAAAATACTCCATTCCGAAAAAAATGGAATACTATTTAAAAAATTTTTCTTCTTGACGTTCATTTATTATTTGTTCAAAACTATAAAGTCTAAAAAAAGCTGCAAATTTCCGAGAAAAACGCAGCTTTCTAGCATTACTCTAAAAGAAGATAGTATTGCACAATAATATATTGTTTAAACAATTATATTTGTTAAATAGCATTAATTAATACCTCCCTTAAAGTGAAAGTGGACAAAAAGTGGAGAATTTCAGAAAAAACCGCAACTTTCTAGCATTATTCAAAGAGAATATTATCAAACATAATATTTAAATTTAATAATTCAATTGTTTATACAATTATATTTGTTGACCTGAATTAATTATTACGTCACTCTAATTGAATAGTGGACCAAAAGTGGAAAATTTCAGAAAAAATGCAACTTTCTAGCATTATTCGATGAGAATATTGTTATAAATAATAATACACTGTTTTCATAATTATGTTTGTTAACTTTAATTGATTATTGCCTCGCTATAACTGAAAAGTTGTAAGGAAGTTCAAAAATTCAGACAAAACCGTGTGCAACTTTGTAACTCTATCCTACGAGAAAATAGCTATAGATAATAAATTGTTTAAAAAATATACATCAGTGGAAAGTTATATTTTATGTATTAAAAACAATTTGTACTAAAATAAACCACAAAAAATTAATAATTAGTGCCAAAAACTCGCAAAAACCAATTTTTCACTCACGGGGGTTTTTGGGACGCTATAAAATAGACTTATGGAAGGGAAATTCGAAAAGCAATTTGTTATTAGTATTCTATAGCTAATTGTTAAACCTCATAGGGCTTGCGAAAACTCTGAATATAATTTTTAAAAACGCATTTTTTATGGATTCGAACAAATGCATGAAATGCATGAAAATTCGAGAAAAAATTTTCCAATGCATTTTTAGACCACCCTGGTGTAGAATCGGATATGTATTAAATGGCCTTAAACAAAATTAATTTCTCAGATATTTTGAAAAAGTCTTACTTTTTTTCGAAACTGAGATTTATAAGCTGTTGTTGCTTTGTCTTCAGTTTCGAAGTCAAGGAATCCACGACACTTTTCTGTTCTTCCATCCAGTCCCGGATACAAGAAACGACATATTGAGATTCGTTGCATAATTCCGATCTGCTGGCTGTCGCCTGTGTCAGTTCGGCAGTCATAGAAGCCAGGGATTTTGTCTTAACTTTGCACTCCTTCCGCAAGCCGATCAAAGATTTGTGCATGCCCTCCAGCTACAAATTAATTTCCAGTGATGATCATCATGCCAATCCTGACTTATTTATTTTTCAGAAAAAAGTTTCTCTCTTCAACTTAGCAGCGCCTTCAGTTAAAAAGTTCAACTTAAAGCTAGCAAATCTCATTGTTACTTTTAAAGATCTTCAATAATTATAAATTCTTTACTTTCAAGAGTTTATATTCATTAGTGATAAATTTTTCAATTTTAAAAGTTTAAGTTTGAAACTGTCCAATTTTGTAAATTTCAATCTGAAATTCTATTTAACTCCGCTTCGTTGAATTAAAAAATGTGAAATTATTTGCGCTAAAAACAAACGTTGAATTAGTAAAGCGGAGAAAATTTGAAATACCTCGTTTATGCATTTGCAGTTATTTTGTTCGAGCAATTTCTTCTGTTTTAAAAGGGAACAGTTTTCTTCTCGGCAATTTTGTAATTTTTGTTTCAGGTAACAATTCGTTTCTTCCAACTTGAGTAGATTTCCTTTCAGGCCCTGAAGCTGAAATAAAAAATGTGTTGCTTAAATTTCAGAATTTCAAAAACTTTCTTAATCTCTTATCAAAATATTTGTAAACTTACGTCATAATGTGTGTTTTCAAGTTGACTGGAGTAAAGATTACAAGCAGATTGAATTTGTTCAAGTTCCATTTTTTTAGAAGAAAGTTCCTCTTTCGCTTCTTCAAGTTCTTCCCTCATTTTATTTACCATATCTTTCAGCTTTGCCTCTTCTCTCTCCACACATTTCATTTTGGAATAGAAATTTTTCTCCTATGAATTTAAAAATTCGTTATCAATCTTGAAAAACTAAAAAAAATCCTTATAAGTAAAAAAAATTACCACGTTCGTTAGAGTTTGTTGTAATTCAGCCTCGCGTTTCACAGTCTTAAGTAGAAGTTCTTGACTTTTATTAAAGTCCTGAGTAACAGTTTTGTAATTATCCTCCGCAATACAAAGCTGTATTTGAATTTCCTTTATCTGAAAATATAATAATGAATTATTTTCCAAAATATAAAATAAAGAGGTTTTTAATAACAGGGTGTCTACTCAAATCCTGCAGAAAAAATCCCTGACAGTTCTAGACTATTTCCAGGTATCTCAAGTTTTGTCCAAGTATAAGTTTCCATAGTACGGAGCCATTCAAATATTTCGCATTTTTTAAAACAATAGACTCGAAATATGTATATAGTTTCACGAATTTATATTTAATTTAGGAAGCTTTGACAAATTATGTTACAATATATTCTTAAATATATTAGCATTATCGATTAATTGAATAATTAAATAATAAGAAAAATATAGTAATTAATAATTTCTTAAATTTGTCTCTAAAGTCTATGAATTTGAATAATAATTCAAACAAATTTTTATTTTATCTTATGATTAATATACAGTGCATATTTAGGTAAAATGAATGTGGGTAACATATTGAATTTAATTCAAACAGCTTAAAATTTTTTAACTTTTCAAGTAAAAATATTGCATTTTAAATAAGATAGATACATTTTTAACCAAATAGTTACATTTTCAACCAAATAGATTGAATTTCTACAAAAAAGACGATTTTTCAAAAAAGTGCATGACTTCTCAACCAAATAGTTGAATTTTCAAATAAAAAAGATCAGTTCTTAACCAAACATGGAATAGTTAAATTTTTAGTTGAAAAAATAAATTTTCAGTAAAAAAATTAATTTTCAACCAAAGTGAAAACTTTTCAACTAAAATTATGATCTTAATCTGGAATAGATGATTTTTAAACCGAGATGAATTTCAACTTGAAAGATGATTATTTCACTACAATACTTGAATTTTCAACCAAAAATATGAATTTTCAAAGAAAAAGAGTAATTTTCTACTAAAAAAGATGATTTTTCAACAAAATACATGAATTCTCAACGAAATAGTTGAATTTTCAACTAAAAAAGATAAATTTTCAACCAAATAAATGAGTTTTGAACTAAAAAAGATTAGTCTTCAACCAAAAATGTAATAGTTAAATTTTCAGTTTAAAAAATTAATTTTCAACCAAACTGATGAATTTTCAACTAAAATGATGAATGTTTAACTGGAATAGTTGAATTTGAAACCAAAAAGATTAATTTTCTACTAAAATAATGAATCATCAACTGAAATAGTTGAATTTGAAACCGAAAAATGAATTTTCTACTGAAATAATTAATTATTAACTGGAATACTTGAATTTTCAACCAAAAAGATGAATTTTTAATTAAAAAAGATAAATTGTCAACCAAAAATTGAATAGTTAAGTTTTTATTTAAAAAAATTAATTTTTAACCAAAGAGATTAATTATTAACTAAAATGATGGAATATTCAACTGGAAGAGATATGTTTTCAGTTAAAAAAATTAATTTTCAATATCAAAAAAATAACTTGAAAAAATAGTTACATTTTCAAACGAAGTGATGAATCTTCAACTAGAATAGTTAAACCTTCAGTAAAAAAAAAATTTCAAAGAAAAAGCGTGGTTTTAACAAAATAGCTCACTATTCAACCAAAGAGATCTTCAAAGAATCCAAAGAAACCAAAGAATCTTCAATCAACAAAATTAATTTCTAAGAAAAGAGTTCAACTTTCAACCAAGTAATTAAGTTTTCATTCCAAAAAAGATGAATTGCGAACAAAAAATGTAATAGTTGATACTTCAACCAAAAAAGATTTTTATTTTTAATTAAAAACAGTTGAATTCAACCAAAAAAGACGACTTTTCTACACGAGTTGAATTTTCAACTAGGAAAGATTTTTCAGTCATGTTAGAGAAAAAATTGCAAATAAAGTGTTGAATTTTCAAGCAAAAATTAATTTTATACCAAGAAGATTAATTTTCTACCAAAAAGAATGATTTTTTAACAAAATACATGAATTTTCAACCAGATACTTGAATTTTCAACTGAAAATAATCAATGTTCTACCAAAAATTGAAAAGTTAATTTTTCAGTTAAAAAAATTAATTTGAAACAAGAAAAAACTAATTTTCAACATAATAGTTAAATATTTTAATACAAAGCTTCTTTTACAAATTAAGAACCCCTGCCATTTCCAGAGTTTTCCAGGTAGAGTAGACACTCTGAATAAATTAATACGAGTCCCAAGATATTTACCTTGCTTTTTAATTCATAAATGTCTTCTTTTGCCTTACTTTCAAACAATCCATTTTCCATTTTCATAATCTTATTGTCGTTCTAAAACAATGAATAACGATTAAAAAGTTAAATACATTCATTTATTTATTAAAAAAGAACTTCAATTTTAAATTATTATATTTAAAAATGATTTTTCTACCTTAATCATTTGATAATCTGCTTGCAATTTGACCATAAAATCTGACTTTTCTTTTAATAAGCTCTTCAAAATGCAAACCCTTTCTTTGGTGTTGTTCAATTCTGAAATACAATCTTCTCTTTGTTGCTCCGTGGAGAGCAAATTTTCCTTCAGTTGCTCAATTATTTCATTTTGTTCAGCTATGCAAGATTCGTAGCATTTCGTTTGCTCTTGAAGTTTTTTTATCTGAAAATAAATATATTATATAATAATTTAATTTTAAAAGTGCATTTATTTAAAAATAATTTCAATTGACCTGATCATTTTGTATAATGATATCATCGTATAAATGTCCGAATCTCTCTTTACATTGGATTAGTTTTCTGTTTTTTAATTCATTTATTTTCTTCAACTCTTCCATTTTCTGTAATCGCGATTCAATATTATTTACTTTTAAACAAAATTTTGATCTGTGTAGTCAAATATTAAAGAATATATATGAAAAGTAAATTTTTCATTTCATTTTAGTTTTACATTATTAGAGTTTTTGATCTTTTTTAATTTTGAGACCTCAAATTCGTTTCTAAGTTCTTGCAACGTTTGCAGCTCCTCCTGTTTGTCTTTCGCTTCAGCAGTCAAAGATTTTATTTCACAACTGCGTTTATATAACTCGTCTTTCACAACAGAAGAATCAAGTTTCTATAAAGCGATGTATAAAAATTAAAAATAAATTAATTTATCATTTCGGAAATATTGTTAATTACCTCTCTTTGATTATCATCCAATTTCAGTAATCGTTCCTCAAGTTTGACTCCCTTATCTTCTGCTATCTGCAATTTTGCCATCAATTCTTCATTTAGTTTTCTTCCTTCTTCTAACTCACTACTTAATTCTTCATTTTCAGAATTTAGCCTCTTCAATTCTGATTTTAAATTAGGAATACACTCTTCACTCTGCTTTTTCAATTCCTCTTCAATAATATCGAATTCCACTTTACATTTTTTCAGTTCCAACTTCAAATCTTCATTTTCTTTCTCCAATTCCGATTTAAGTTGCATGGCTTCATTACTAAGCTTTTGCAGTTCTGATTTTAAATTTGGAATGCACAAACACTCTTCACTCTGCTTTTGCAACTCTTGTTTGATAATTTTGAAATCCATTCTGTGCTTTTCAAGTTCTCTCTTCAAATTAGCATTTTCTTCCATCAGGGAATTAGATTCTTGCTGCAAACTATCAATTTCTTGGTCACTTATTTTGCACTCAACGCTTTTTGTCAAAAAGGACTTTTTTTGCTTTTCTAGACAGCATCTGAAAATTAGTTCAAATTAGTTTCAAATTAGTTCAGCATCAATTAGTTCTCATTTCTTTTTTTAATATATGATTTAACTTCTTAAATTAAAATAATTACTTTAGTTCGAAATCTGTCTTCTCCCACAAAATTTTTGCACTTTTGAATTGTTCATCAAGAAGCCGGTTGCTCTTTTGGAGACTATCAATCTGAAAATAAAAAAAAATAATTATAAATTTAATTTAAAATTGCATGATAGAATTTTTTGTTTTCAAATATTCATTACCTGAGATTTCAAAATTTCACAATCGCACGTACGAATTCGTAACTGATCCTAGAAATAAAACAATCTTGAGCAAATTCTTCTACAATTTTTCAAATTAATTTTTATAACGAATTTTAAAACAAAATAACCTGAAATTAAAACAAACAGTTAAAACTCAAAAACGTAATTCGTTTTTGTAATCAATTTTATTTTTATTTTACAAGCTCTGCATTTATAAAAATTATAGTTATATTGATTACCCTTCGTGATATCAATATTCAATACTTACCTCTAAGCAATAAATATTAGCTGAATATATACAGTGGAGAAGAATTATTTTGAACAATTCGTTATATTCTTTATAAATAATTTTCTGCTGCAGTGATTCAATTGAATCGCGCTGAACTTCCAGTAAAGAATCTTGTTTTGCTGCCTGTGATATTAAACGAATAATAGATTAAAAAATCTAATTGAAAAAAAAATTATAAACTATTTAACTTGCCTCCGCAAAACATTGGCTGTATTGATGCTGCGTTTCTGTGAGGTAAATGCTCAATCTACGAATTGCTTCGTTCTTTCTCTCATTCTGAAATTGAAGTCTTTCGTTTACAGTATTTAAAAATAAGAAATCAAATCAATTCACTGTTAAAATTTGTGAATGAAACCAAATTCTTCCTGAATTTATATTAATTTAAACCAAGTTTAGTCTCTAACTTACTGATTAAAGTTGTTCGCACTAGTATTATTCTCAACAAAAAAAAAACACCATGCATTGTCAAAAAGGCACACAATAAATAAAATTTAAAAAAGCACACCAAAAATCATTGTTAGAATATTTATTTTATTTACAATAACGCACGTTCCGATGCCTATTTACATAAATATGACGCAATTTATACCTTATCATAATAATACTAATTTAAATAATAATTTTCGTTACTGCAAAAGCAGCGGATTTTTTTTTTTTTGAATCGAGTACAACTAAAAATTGATTTGCATCTTTTTAAAACGTGCGATTGTGGACATTTATTTTTACTGATTGAGAATCATTTAACTTTATAAAACGGATCTCATTTCGCAGCTGAAGACCGGATTTTTTTTAGTAAAACAACACTCGCTATGTGTTAAACATCGTGCACATTCCCATGATTGAATACTGTAGGCGATACTGAAGTCCATAATTCACTCACTTCGCTCACTGATTTTTGCCCCACTTGGTCCAAACTTCGTTTAGTTTGAACCACGGCATTTTGTAAGTGACCGATTGTTTGTACTTGAAGTTCAATCTACAATTTCGAAAAATATATTCGCAATTATCGTACTGAGGGAACAATATAACAGAAATAAATAGAAAAAAAAGTGTTGTGAATTTATTAAATATTCAAGAATATCTACCTTATTTTGTAGCTGTTGATTATCTTTTTCAAGATGAGTGATGACCGCATCCTGCGTATTAATCTGCAAATTAAATTTTTTGTGCAAAAAGTAAAAAACGTACATAACTCAGGGGCAATCCGTAAACTACGTTGCCAATTAGAGGGGAGGAGTGAGTAACGACAAAAACTACGGTTGGTAACAGGTAGAGGGTGGTGGTGGTGGTG
>JAABKJ010001873.1:0-29297 GCA_011634705.1 Andricus grossulariae
TTCCAGAATCTTTTGAAATCTTTTTAAAATCTTTTGAAATCTTTCTCAAATATTTTGAAATCATTTTAAAATCTTTTGAAATCTTTTAACATTTTATAATCCTTTGTTAAATATATTCACATCTTTGTGAAATCTTCTGAAATATTTTGTAATTTTTTAAAATCTTTTGGAATCTTTGAAATGTTTTGAAATTTTTATGAAATCTTTTTGGAACAATTGAAATCTTTTTTTAAATCTTTTATATCTTAGAAACCTTTGTGAATTATATTCGAATCTTTCTGAAAGCGTCACAATTTTTTCTACATCATTATAAAATCTTTAAAATGATTCTGAAATCTTCGAAATATTTGTGAAATCTTTGAAATATTTATGAAATCTTTTAAATCTTTTGAAATCTTATAAACTTTTGTGAAATATAATGAAATCTTTTGACTGGATTTTTTTGGAAACGTAAATCTGAATTTTTTCAAAAGTATTTTTAAGCAAATCTACTAATGTAATTTTTAAGGTAATACCAAACTAGACTACAATTCTGATAAATTATCCTCCTTTTTTTCTTTGTTTCAGAATTATCCATCTCGCCATCACCCTTTTCGTGCAGTACTTTCTAATGAGGGATTTGGAAAAATTGACTGGTTCCCTGCGCATAGCTCTTATCTACTTCATTGGCGCTTTGGCTGGGAATTTGGCTAGTGCAATATTCATTCCTTATAGAGCTGAGGTACAAACATTTAACCGATATACCTATAAATCCCAAATCGTAGTCTATTTAGACGTTAATTAAGTACTTCAAACGTTCCCTTCCCCTCACTTCAACCGATTACACCTCACTTCATCTATTCCCTCTCCACCATTCCCGCACTTCCTCCTTCTTTCCCTCTCCCATTTCCCCTTACTTACCCTCCACTAATTTCCTCTTACCTCCCTTTCCTTATTTTCCTTTATTTCTTCTACTTCCCCTCCTACCATTTCCCCATTTTTCCCTTCCCCTCATTTCCCTTAGTTTTCCGTCCCTAATTTCCCCTCATTCCCCCACTTACCCACCCCTCACTTGTTTTTCCCTGCTTCCCTCCCTATTTTCCCTCATTAGCCCTACTTCCCCACCCCTACTTATCGTGCTTTCCATTTCCCTCACTCCCTCTCTCATTCTGCCTTACTCACCATCCCCTCATTTCCTCACACTTCCCTTCCCCTCATTCGCCTATTTTCCCGTCCCTAATTTCCCCTCATTCCCTTTACTTTCCGATCCCTCACTTTCCCTCCCCTAACTTCATCTACTTCCGTTCCCTCATTTCCCCAACCTTCGCTCCCTTCATTTCTCATACCTTCTCTAGTTTACCTTCATTTTAACATACTTCCCGTCCTTCATTCCTCCTACCTCCTCTCACCAAATTTCTCCCACTTACTGTCCCCTAATTTCTTTTGTTTACCCATCCCTAAAGTCTTCTTTTCCCCTGCTTCCTTTCCACAATTCCCCTCATTAATCCTACTTCCTCAACCCACTACTCCTGCTTTCACTCTCCTCACTCCCCCTCGTCTCATTTCCCCTACTTCCCTTCCCAGCATTCCCCCATACTTCCCTTTCCCTTGTTTCTCCCCGTCTCTAGTTTCCTCTCATTCCCCCTACTTACCCACCCATCACTTCTTCTTTTTTCCCGGCTTTCTTTGCTCATTTTCCATTATTAGCCCTACTTCATCACGCCTACTAATCCTGCGTTCCCTCCCCTCACTTCATCTACTTCCCTCCCCTCATTCTCCCGACTTTCTCTCCTATCATTTCCCATACCTCCCTTAATGTACCCTTATTTCAACATACTTTCCCTCTCTTATTCCCCCTACTTTTTCCCCTAATTTCCCCTACTTTCTTTCTCATAATTTCTCCTAATTTCTGTCCCTAAATTTTTCCTGCTTACCCTCCCCTCAGTTCCTCTACTTTCCCTACCCTCATTTGCCCTCTCTTCTATTTTCCCCCCTGCTTTCCCTTATCATTTTTTCTCATTACTCTACTTCTCCACCCCTTATTTCTTCTACTTTCCCCCTTCTCACTTCCCCCACTTCCCCTATTTTCCCTCCTCTCATTTTCGCTTCTTCCCACCTTTCATTTCCTTTACCTAATCTCCCTTATTTCCCCGCACTTCCTCTACCCTCATGTCCTCTTCTTCTCCTCCCCTTATTTCCCTTAGTTCCCCCTTTTTCCTCACTTCTACGATAATTTCTCCTACTACCCCGCTCATCATTTCCCCATATGTCCCCTCCCTCACTTCTACTACTTCTTTTCTCCACATAACGCCTCATTATCCCTCACTTTCACTACGTCCTCTCCCCCTTTTCTGCTCACTTTCGCTTCACTAGTGTCCCCTTACTTTGCCTCCCCTTACTTCCCCATCTCATTTTCCCTTACATCTCCTTTTTTCACTTTCACGACTTCCCCTCCCATCATTTCCACATACTCCTCCTCCCCTTACTTCCCCTCCTATCATTTTCCCTCACTATCTCTACTTCCCCTCCTCTCATTTCTCCTACTTCCCCGCCCTTCATTTCCTTCACTTTCCCTCCCCGAATTTCTCCTCACTTCCTCTACCCTCCTGTCCCCTGCTTCCCCTCATTTTCCCTACTTAGCCTCCTCTCATTTCCCCTCACTTTCTCATCCTTACTTTTCCCTACTTCGCCATCCCTAATTTCCCATCACTTCCCCTACCCTCCTTTCACCTACTTTTTCCTCCTCATTTCGCTTACTTCCCCTACTTTCGCTCCCGTCATTTCCCCTACTTGGAAAAAGTACGAAGAAACCTTAAGGGAGA
The DNA here is from genome assembly GCA_011634705.1 of Andricus grossulariae. NCBI lineage: Eukaryota > Metazoa > Arthropoda > Insecta > Hymenoptera > Cynipidae > Andricus > Andricus grossulariae. Next base: position 2,802 of record JAABKJ010001873.1, read on the forward strand.
AAGAGCCCGCCCTGCTGAAAGTAAACGGATTGAAACTTTATCCGTTTTAATCCGTCATCTATTCACAAGCATCCATTTGAATACTTTTTTATACTCTTCAATCCGTTTGTATCTGTTGGATATCCATCTATTCGCTTGTATAAAAATTTTATCCGGTGTAACTAACCATTTTAATTATTCTTTGTCCGTTTTTGTGCATTACTATCCATTTTTATACATATACGTTTCAATCCTTAATTTTTTATCCGCGACTCAATCCTTATCTATCCGCCAACTACTTAGATTTGATCTCGTCACCTATCATGGATTAAAAATTTATCCGCTTTAATCAATTCATATCCTTCTTAATCCTTTCTATACAAAATGTATTCTCTTGACGTTCTAATCCAAAAATCTCTATCCGCAACCCTATCCCCTTCTATCCGGGACCCACTTTGACATTCGTTAATATCTATCACGGATACGATACTCATCTGTGCCAATCATTACCTATCCTCTTTAATCCGTTCTCCACAAAACATATTGCTTATCCGTTCTAATCCATAATTTTCTATCCGTCATCCTATCTTTGTCTATCCCCGAGCTACTTTGATTTTTCTCATTTTGTAACACGGATAGAATCGTAATCTGTGCCAATCATGTTTTATTGTCTTCAATCCTTTCTCCATAAAATGTATTGCCTATCTACACAAATCCATAATTTTCTATCCGTCACCGTATTCTTTTCTATTCGCGTACTACTTTGATTTTACCTCGTCACCTATCACAGATTGAAAAGGTATCCGTGACAATCAATGTTTATCCTCTTCAATCCTTCTGTCACCTTATCCTTGTCTACCCGCGGACTACTTTGATTCTTATCATTATGTAAAAAAAATTATTGACTTATTACTAGTTGAAGTCTGATTAAAACGGATAAATATGGATAGCATAATTTCACTTGAAGACGGATTTAAACGGATAGATTATTTTTAGTTTAAGATGGATTAAAAAGGATTCATAAGGATAGAATATTTTTCGTTGAAGACTGATTAAAATGGATAAATAGGATACCATCTCACGTATAGATAAGGATAAAAAAGTTTGGACTGAAACGGATAGGGACGGATTAAATTCCACTTCACGTATTGAAAAATATTCAAACCTATACAAATTTCAAAATCTCACAAAGGATAGAACATGATTGAAAAGGATGCAAAGTGCTCATTCAAACGGATAAAAAAATTCTATCCGTTTAAATCCGTTTACTTCCAGCAGGGCGAGGCTACAAAAGCCTAAAAAATTCTAAAAATATACTTTCATTCAAAAAAATGTTTTCTGCTTCAGGTGGGACCAGCAGGTGCACATTTTGCTCTCCTCGCAACGCAGATCGTCGAGGTTCTCCACTGTTGGCCGATGCTGAAATATCCAAGAAGAGCCATTTTCAAACTGATAATGATCCTGGTGGTCCTCTTGATGTTGGGAGTTTTGCCTTGGGTGGACAACTACGCTCATCTCTTCGGCTTCATCTTTGGATTCCTCGCCGCCTACGCCTTCATGCCATTCATCTCCTTCGGCCACTACGACCGTCGTCGAAAAGTCCTCCTCATCTGGGTCTGCACAGTCCTCATCCTAGGTCTCTTCACCCTGCTCCTCGCCTTGTTCTACAACATTCCAGTCTACGAGTGCGAAGTCTGCAAACTCTTCAACTGTATTCCCTTCACTCGCGATTTCTGTGCCTCGCAGAATATTAATTTCAAAAGGGAGGAACCTGTATGACACACGGGGCCGCGGTTCCCAGTCGAGCGCGAAGTACCGTTCGGCCCCCAAGTCAACGCTCGTTTTTACACCCTGGACGAAAAAGCCCACCTGGAAATGGACATTCTGGCAATTCTGGCATTCTGGCAATGGAAATTTGGATCGAGGCAGGAAAGCCGTCCGATTTAGATGAAGAGACTTGCTTCCTCAAATTAGAGGATCGCTATTTTCGTAACTCAAGAAAACGACGCCTTCGAATCGCTGGATGATCAAAGGACAAGGACAAGAGAAGATACAGAAGTGTGCGCGAGTTCAATCACCAAAAAATAATCAAGCGAATGGTATCCGCTTCTATCTTTCTCGCTACTGCCAAATAAAAAGAACTCTTGTTCGCCGACTGACGGCAAATAGCAATGCCTTAAAATTAAACGATCGTCGCGAATTCCGCGGAAGGGAATTCCGAGAACTTCATTAGCGAAAGTCAGAGAAATTTGTAAATATTAGGTATTCATTAATGAAGCATCACCGGATCACTTTGATTCTCGGAGGCAGTTTCTTAATATTATCCTCATCGTGAATCCTTTTTAATCCTTCGTCATCGAGATATATAAGTCCGGAGCGGAAGTAGGGAAGATGGTCCCTCTGCTCGTGTTAATAAATCTAAAGTTGTACATAAAAAAAACAAAGCAGCGACTCTTGTTACATAATTTGTGGAAACGACCTTAATAAGATAGGTTTAGACAACATTTCGAAAGTGTTTGCATTATTTTCCGCGTCTCATGTCGTCCTAAGAACGGCCCGGGCGTCTTCGAAATTTAGGATCTACATGATGTATGTATATCCTTCCGATTATTCCAGGAAGTGCGAAACAAAGGAGCGACACTTCAGATTGTGATCGCGTGTTGGTGCTTTTATTTGGAACGAATTTTTTTATAAAAAACCGCGAGAACAAAAGACACAAATATATCAGAACTCTTAATCAATTTTTCTGCGATTGTATATAATAGACTGTCACGAATGACACATGTGGTAGGTCAACTTGTAGGTACCACGCACATACGCAAAGTCATTTAAGAATTCTAAGACTAAAATTATCATAACGTCGTGAATGTGTATTTTATTATAATGGGTAACGGACAAAGTGGATACGTACCATTCGTTTATCGAATCGTCTAAGTCGTAAAATGTGAGGAACGAGTTTTTCAAACGTACAAGAGAGAAAAAAAATGTGCCACGAAGAGAGATTATGAATTCGTCGGAAAGTCCGATGTTAGCGTTTATATACGTATGATAAACATTCGCTGATAAGGAATATTCTTTCAGGGTGGCCACTAGACCGGAAAAAGCAGGAAATTATCGAGAATTTGTTCAGATCTGGAACTGAGTTAATAGAAACCAATGAGAAAATTCAACTATTTGTGGTTGAAAGTTCATTATTTTTGGTTGAAAATTCAACTTTCTTGATTGAAAATAAACTTTTTTGTTAAAAGTTCGACTTTCTTCTAAAAAAATCGTCTGTTTGGCTTGAAAATTCAACTATTTTGTGAAAAAATCAACTACTTTGTTGAAAATTCATTTTTAAACTGAAAATTTAATTATTCCAATTTTGGTTATAAATTCAAATGTTTTGTAGAAAATTTAACTAATTTGTTGAAAATTATACTACTCTGTTACAAAGTCATTTTTTGTTGAAAAAGCAACTATTTTTGGTTAAAGTTTAATGTTTTTTGTATGAAAATTCGATCATTAGGTTGAAGATTCCACTATTTCGAAAAAATGCAACTATTTTGTTGAAAATTTAATTATTTTGTTAAAAATTCTGTTAAAAATTTAAAAAAAAACTGGTTTGTGTAAAAATCGTCTTTTTGACAGAATATTCATCCTTCTGGATTGAAAATTCATTGTTTTTAATAGAAAAGTCATCCTTCTTAGTTGAAAATACACTTTTTTACTGAACATTCAACTGTCTTCTAAAAAATTCGTCTTTTTTACTGTAGAATTTTACCAATAGTGTTACTGCTATATTTTTGGTTGATAATTAATCTTTTTTGGTTAATAATTTTATTATTTCGTTAAAACCTCAATTATTTTTCTGAAAATTCAACTTTCTTGATTGAAAATGAACTTTTTTGTTAAAAGTTTAACTTTCTTTTTAAAAATTCATCTTTTCGGCTTGAAAATTCAACTGTTTTGTTAAAAAATCAACTACTTTCTTGAAAATTCATCTCTTTTGATTCAACGTTCAACTATTTAGTTAAAAGTTCATCTTTCATTCACTTTCTGATCAAAAATTTATGTTTTCGAAAAACTTCCTCTGTATGGCTTGAAAATTCAAAAGTTAGGGTAGAAAATTAAACTCTTTGTTAAAATTATTTATCATTTTGTTGAAAATTCAAAATTTTATTCAAAAGTCATCTTCATTAGTCGAAAATTCAACTGTTTGGCTGAAAATTCGTCTTTTGTCGTTAAAAATTCAAACATTTTGGTAGAGAATTAACGTCTTTTGTTAAAAATTCGTTTGATAGAAAATTAACTTTTTTGATAGGAAATTAATATTTTCGGGTCGAAAATGCAACTATTTTGTGAAAAAATCTTCTTTTCTTGTTGAATTCAATTGATTGAAAATTCATTTTTTAATCTGAAAATTTAACTCTTCCATTTTAAGTTAAAAATTCAAATGTTTTGTAGAAAATTTAACTAATCAGTTGAAAATTCGATCATTAGGTTGAGGATTCCACTATTTGGAAAAAATGCAACTATTTTCTTGAAAATTTAATTATTTTGTGAAAAATTCAACGATTTTATTACAAAAGTAATCTTTTTTATCTTAGTTGAAAATCAATTTTTGACTGAAAATTCCACTGTCTTCTAAAAAATTCGTCTTTTTAGATTGAAAATTCAACTATTTCGTTAAAATTGAAATTGTTTTTGTATGCAAAATTTGTTCTTTTGGATTGAAGATTCATCTTTTATGGTAGAAAAATCATACTTTTTAGTTGAAAATTCACATTTTTTTGGAAATTCAACTGTCTTCAAAAAAATCGTCTTCTTGGTTTGAAAATGCATTTTTTTTTTGAAAATTATATTTTTTGTTCAAAAATTACATTCTCAGGTGAATAATTCAACTGTCTTTTAAAAAATCCGTCTTTTTGGTTTGAAAATTCAACTATTTGGTTGAAAATGAACTTTTTTTATTAAAAATTCAACTGTCTTTTAAAAAAATCGTCCTTTTGGCTTGAAAATTCAACTATTTTGTTAAAAATTGAATTATTTTGTAGAAAGTTCGTCTCTTTTGATTGAATGTTCAAACATTTGGTTGTAAATTCAACTAATTAGCATTGAATTTTAATATTTTTCTTTTAAAATTCGACCTTTTGGTTGAAAATTTGTCTTAGTATGTTAGAAATTCAACTATTTGGTTAAAAATTAAATTATTTTGTAAAGAGGTCAGTTGGTCGAAAATTCTAGTGTTTTTTGGAACATTCGTCTTTTTGGCTTAAAAATTCAACTTTTTGATACAAAATGAATGAATGTCGAATATTTTTTTAATGAAAATCAGACCATTAGGATGAATTTTGAACTATTTGGTTATAATTTCAATTATTTTATTAAAAAGTGAACTCTTTTCTCAAACATTCACCTTTTAAGTTGAAAACTCAACTTTTTTGTTAAAAATTCGTCTTTGGGTTGAAAATAAATTTTTTTTGAAAATTCAATATATTTCGACTTGAAATCTTAAGAATTTAAAGAATTTCATATTAAATTAAATATATTATCTATGTATTAATTTTATTTAAAACAATTTATTCCAATATTTTTGTAAAAAGTCTGTAGTCACCAAAATCCATTTTTATTCGTATGACTGAGAAAAATGGTTAAAAACTGAGAATTTATTCCGACTTTTTTCCGCCGGTTGTTAAACTATTGATTTAAAAGTTTTAGGGTAAAAATTTTTTAAGGTTTAATTAGTAAAGTTAAAAATTCAGAAAAGTTCAATTTTGGCAGCTTTAATTTGCAGTTTAGTTTTGAGTAGGGGCAACCTCCCTACAGTGGATAATGCAACCTACAGTGGATAATCAATAATTAAAACTATTATTATATGCAAAATAATTCATTTAATTTAATTAATAGTCAAGGCACTATACGTGTTCATAAATTAGAATTAAAATTAATTATTTTTCTTTTATTTGTGTCCTCAATTCATGATTATCCACGGTAGGTTGCATTATCCATTGTAGGGCGGTTTCCCCTACTTCAAACCATTTTTAGTTTAAACAGTTTGAAATTTTTTATTTAAATGACCGCGAAAATGTTTTCGAACTGTCTAAAAGCCAGGAATTTTTCCGACGATAAAAGTGGCCACCCTATTTTTGCAAATTTTCTCGCGTTGCGGTGCAGCGATCTTGATTAGTTTCGACCTCCAATCTTTGAAACAAAATGCTATAATCAAGATTTTAATGCTTAGAATGAAAGCGATACGAAAACGCTAAAATAAAAATAAAATATTCAATTTCTCTCTTCACGTAAACAATTTAATAGTACATACTTGATTAATTCTTTTTTAGCTAGTTGATAAGAAACTACGTCGAGCGCGCTGCACGTAAATTTTCGAGAAACTCTTTTGACTGGGTCTAAAATTCGTGTACAAATTTTCCAGTCTTTGGCAGACAGCAAATCTTTAAACAAAATCTAAAACGTTACCGTAAATTTAATTTCAAATGCTCGTTTTTTTCATCTGTGAATAGATTTAAGTTACATAGGGGAACCCTCCCTACAGTGGATAATCATTAATTAAAAATACTAATATATGTAAAATAATTAATTTAATTCAATTAACAGTTAAGACACTTCACGTGTTTGTAAATTACAATTAAAATTAATGGTTTTTCTTTTATTTGTGGTTTTAATTAATAATTATCCACTGTAGGTTGCACTATCCACTGTAGGAAGGTTGCCCCTATTGATTATTTTTTATCATTAATACAAATCAGTAGACTTCCAAACACTGTATATTTTATTTAAACATTTTAATTTAATAAATTTGCGTGCTTGACTTAAAATAAATTTTAAAGCTCTCCAAAGAAAAAATAAATTCGCGAAACTTGAGGAAATATGTTTTGTTGGAACTTTGGTGGATTCCACGTCGGAATTAAACAAACGATTTTTTTTAATTTGGCTATTTATTTATTCAGTAGAATTATTTTTTTTATTTTTTCGAATGCCAATTATGAAATTTTTTCTCTGGGCCCAAACAATTTAATTAATTTCAGTATTTTAATTTTCATAATACCAAAAAATCTATAAAATCAATTAAAAACTTTATTTTATAATTGAAAGATTTTAAAAGCAAACAAATTTTTTTCATATATTCACATAATTTTTTTTTACAAAATTTATGTCAGGTACATATAGCAAGTTTTATCATGTCTTCTCTAAAAGGATAATATTACCGAATTTGAACATTTCTAAATAATAAAATTCCCGAAAGTTTATAATATCACTGAATTTGAAAATTACAGAATAATAAAATTCGCGACAGGAAATTCCTGAATTATAAATGTCCCGAATTTAAACAATTAAAAAAATTGTTTTTGATTCACAATTATTTATTTATTAAAAATACAACAATGAAATGTTTTTATCAAAGAATTTTTTTTAACCTTCAATGTATTTTTTCAAATTATTCCTTAAATTTAAAATAACATTAATTGAAAATAAAATTCTCAATGCAAGTTTTTTGGAAAATGTGCATAGTATTTTTTTTTAATTATTGTTATTTCAAATTCAAACAATAATTTAAAAAAAAAATACATTGACCATCCAAAATCAATTTTTTGTTGGTCAGAATATTTCATTTTTGTATTTTTAATGAATAAATATGATTTATTAAAAAACATTTTTTCAATTGTTTAAATTCGAGAAATTTTTAGTGTCAGGAATTTTGCAGTATCGGATATTTTATAATTCGGCAATTTTCTCTAGGAAATTTTATTATTCGACAATTTTATCATTTCAGAAATTTTCTGTTTCGAATATTTTCCTTTTCAGGAATTTGGTAGTATCGGGATATTTATTTTTCGGGATTTTTTAGTCGCCCCTTTAGATACTCAAAAAATTTTGTTTAAAAAGTGTAACAACTTTCAAAAAAACAATGTGAAGTGAAATCTTTTGCAATCTATATTTTCTCTACTGAACGAAAAAGTATCCAAACTTTTAAAAAAAATCAATGACGTAGGGATCTTGTTAGTGAGAATCCGGCATGGAATCCACCCTTTGACATGAAAAAAAAAATTATAATGATTTACGGAATAAAGAGTGCTGCCATAAATCTGGGAAAGTGGATTTTTAACAGAATGTGCAACGATCATGATTATCAAAAGAGAGGAACGATTATTAATCCGACTTGGAAATTAACGAATACCTTTGCACCGAGAAAGGGGGGAGAGCCCCTAAAACCTGCTGTATGTAACGTTAACATTCGATACATTCGAAAACTTTGTGATAAAACAGTTTTAAGAGGAAAAAAAGAGACACAAACTTTTTCGAATTATATATATAGTATACATATATACATACGATGCGAGAGAAAAGCGAATGTGGCGATTGACGACGAGTAACATATTGTTATTATTGTAAATGTGTCACATACAGATAGCATGACTAAAAAAAACGATGAAGAAAATAAATTGAAAAACTTCGATATTTCCATACCGGTCACAACGAGGTGGAATGTTGTTTCGTGATTAAGAGCGAACTAGATTCGATTTTCAGATAGGGGGGACCACCCTACAGTGGATAATGCATCCTACAGTGGATAATCATTAATTAAAACTGTTGAGATACGTAAAATAATGAATTTAATTTAATTAATAGTTAAGGCACTATACGTGTTTATAAATTAGAATTAAAATTAATTATTTTTCTTTTATTTGTGCTCTTAATTCATGATTATCCACTGTAGGCTGCATTATCCACTGTAGGGCGGTTTCCCCTATCCGAACTTCCAAAATGTCAAGGGCTGAAAGTTTATTTGATTTTAGGTGGAGTAGAATTTGTTTCTAATATATGAAATTGAAATTATATTTTAATGCCGATCCTTGCATTTGTTATTAATAATTTCTTTTTAATTTTAAATTAATTCACTTTTGATCCAGGGGGACTCAGGTTGTAAATAAACGATTGCGTCGAAAATGGACCAAGTGAAGTATGCATAAAGTTCATGCGTGTACTGTAAAAAGAGATTGTTAATTAAAGGTACAATTATTAATCCTAATATTAATAATATAAGGGAAGTCACGCAGAAGTAGAAGGCGGTCGTTTAGCCTCATTTTTTGTATCTCCGACTGAAGGGAAGGAAAAATTACAGGGATCACAGCCGTTCAATTTTAGATGAAAAATGGGATTTTTTCAAAAAAAGGGGATTTAATTTATTATTTAAAAAATTGAAGAGGATCAAAGATTGAAAAATTCTCATCTAAAAATTTTGTTAAATGTATTTTTATCAGTGGATAGTTTTTGATTCATTATACTTGTCAATTTTTTTCCACTTTATTCTTTTCAGTACAGAACACCGAATTCAAAATATTTGTATAAGTTTTGAAAAACCTACTTTTTCTGTTTTTGTTTCTTCAGATTTTTAAATTTTTTTCTAATTTTTTTTTATCAGTTGAAAGCTCTCAAATGTTAAAAAAAATTATAATGTTAGTTAAAAAAAATTATAGTCAAAAAGAGAGAATTTAAACAAATTATTATTCAGGAAGGTAACAAAATTTTGAAAAGATAGAAATTTTTTTTATTTATTATTTGTTAACGTGTAAACTTTTATCTGGTACGCAGTTATACGTATTTTAATACATGTTTTAAAATTATTGCAAATTAATCAAAATTCCTTTTTATACTCCACTTGAATTCGAACTTTATTAGTAAAAGAACCCAATAAGAAAATCCAACTATTTTTGGTTTGAAAAGTCTTCTATCATATTTATGGTTGAAAATATTTTTTGGTAAACAATTTTATTATTTGTCTTATAATTTATTTATTTCGTTGAAAATTCAATAATTTGGTTAGAAAATTCTCCTTGGTTAAAAGTTAAACTAATTTAATATAAAATTCAATTATTTGGTAGAAAATTCAACTGTTTTGTAGAAAATTTGTCCTTTTGTCTTGAAAATTCAATTATTTGGTTAAATTTTTTTTTCATTTTTGACTGAAAAATAATTTTTTGTATCAATTCAACCGTTTTTAATTAAAAATTAAAATTTGTATTAAGTTATTTTTAATTATGAGCATTTTTCGTTGAGTATTCATATTTTTTAGTTGAAATTTCCACTAATTTATTTAAAAATTTTTTTTTTTCATTGGAGATTAATCATGTATTAGTTGAAAATTCATCTCTTTTGTTCAAAATGTACCTATTATGTTGAAAATTTGCCTTTTCGACTTGCAAATTCAACAATTTGGTCGATTTTTTTTATGGCTGGCAACCCTTTTTGTTTTAAAATTCATAATTTTGGGTTGAAAATTCAACATTTTTTTTAGAAAATTCGTCTTTTTTGCTTGAAAATTTAACAATTTGGTAAAAAAAAAAAATTCTTTTTGACAGAAAAGTCTTTTTAAATTAAACTATTTTATTAAAAAATCGGCTTTCTGGTTTGAACATTTTATTACTTGTTAAAAAATGTATTTATTTTATTAAAGAATGAACAATTTTGTTAAAAAGTCATCATTTTTTGTTGAAAATTCAACTATTTTGGTAGAAAGTTCTATTATTTGTTTCAGAATTAACTTTTTTTGTTGAAAATTCATCTTTTTGGGTTGAAAATTCAATAGTTTGACTGAAAAATAAACTATTTTAATAAAACCTTTTCTTGATGCATGGAACTATTTTTTATTCAAAATTAAAATCTTTTTGGTTTAATTATCAACTATAAAGTTTTTCATTGAGAATTCCTCTTTTTTGCTTATAAATTCAACAATTTGAGAAAAAAAATTTCTTGGCTGAAAAATCTGTTTTAAATGAAAATTTTAATATTTTGTTGAAAAATCGTCTTTTTGGTTTGCAAGTTTTATTACTTAGATAAAATCTTTGTTGAAAATTCATATTTTCGGATTAAAAAAATCGTTTTGATTGAGAATTCATCGTTTTAGGTTGAAAATTAAATACTTTTGTTTAAAAATAAACTATCTTATTCAAAAGTCATCTTTTCTGGATCATTGAACTGTTTTTCATTTAAAATTAAAATCTTTTTTGGTAAAAAAAAACTACTGTGTTAAAAATTAATTTTCTTGGTTGAAGATTCATCATCTTAGTTGAAAATTAATTTCTTTTGTTGAAAATTTAACTATTTTGTTAACAAAAAATTTGTTTTTCGATGTTGTTGGAAATTTAAGTATTTAGTTTAAAAAATTCATTATTTTTTGAAGTTGTTGGAAATTTAACTATTTAGTTTAAAATTCATCTAGTTTGATAAAAATGCGATATTTTAACTTGAAAAATTAGGAATTTGAAGAATTTAAATTTTTTGGTTTTTATTAAAGATGTTTTAGTGAATTTTTCAAATTTAAGTGGAATAAACTTATTGGTTAAAAAAGGACGGACTGTGATCCCTGCAAAATAATTTCCATTTTGCGCGGTAAATTTGAAAATTTTAAATCAAATTTTTGGAGAGAGACTTATTTTTATCAGATAGGATACAATCCGTATAGAAGATTCGATGGCACAAATGTATCAGATTAAAAGTGACTTTTCACTGGAGCGAAAGGGAATTAAAAAAAAAAGAATAAATTTTTATAAATCGCTCGCTTCGAATTTTGCAATCAAGTTCGTATTTCTGCTTAACACAGTCCAAGAATATTCCACTTCGATTGTACGGTATTATTTTTCTGTATCCCTGTATCTATAAGAGTGTAAAATTCACGATGGACTAAAGTTATAAATAATGCGATTATTATTATTACGATTATGATTATACCGTTATTTCGCAGCTTTTATTTTACTAGTACTCTGTAAGACCTTCTATTATGATTATCATTGATAATCATAAAAGTACTTGTCGCTGTTATATACATATATACATATAAATATATATATATATAAACACAATATATTAATTTAATAACAATAAAGAAAGAAAAAAAATGGCGACCATTTTTCTTACAAAAATCAGTCCACATTAATTTTTATTGATTCCTATTTCAAATATATTTATCTTTTTGAAACATATTTCAATCCACAGGGTTTTGAAAGAAAAATTTCAAATGTAAAATTTGAAATTTTTTTATTTGAAATTTGAACATTTTACGTTCGGTTTATAAAAGATTCTATGCTAAAAATGTTACAGATTAAAATTTTGGTCTTTGAATATTAATGATGAGGGAAAAATTAGGAAATTTTTTAAATTAAATTTTGCGGTTACCCTGGTATAATATTGTTGTTAATAATTTCATCCTCCTGACGATTTTATTTAAAAGTCATCCTTTTTGGTTGAAATATATATTATTAATAAATAATATCTATTATTAATAGATTCTATCATTAATAAATATCTATTATTTCATTATTCGTTTAAAATCATTTTTTTTTTTTCTTTTTTTTTTTAAATTGAACTCTTTTTGTAGAAAATTACATTTTTGTTGAAAATTCATATTTTGGTGTTGAAAATTCAACTGTCTTTGATTTCAAATTAAAATCTTTTTTGCTTGAAATATATTTATATATTTACTATCACAATATTCGTTAAAAATTAATTTTTTTGGTTGAAAACTGAACGACTAGGAGGTTGAACCATTTTGTTTTAAAAAATTATTTGTTGTTGTTGAAGATTCATAATTTTAGTTGAAAATTCATCACTTTGGTTGAAATACCTATTACACATTACATTATTTCTAGAAGATTCGTCCTTTTTGGTTAAAAGTTCAACTATTTTTTTTAAAATTGATATTTTTAAATTTAATTCTTTTTTATAAAGTCACCTTTTTGGTTGAAAATTCAACTTTTTTTGTTGAAAATTTAAATTTCTTCAAAAAAATTCAATTATTTGTTTGAAAATTTATCTTTTTTGTTGAAAATTCAACTTTTTCGGATGAGGTTTTATCTTTTTTGTTTAAAAATTCTACAATTTAGTTGAAAATTCACCTTTATAGGTTGATAAATCAATAATTCCGTCAAGAAATCAAATACTTTGTTGAAAACTTGATTACTTTGTGGAAAATTTACATACTTTATTAAAAATTCAACTTTTTTTAATTGAAGATTCATCTTTTGGGGTAGAAAAATCATCTTTTTTGCTTGAGATAAAAAAATAATTTCGAAATTTTTTATTTTAATCTGACCAAATTGTCAGGGAAAAATCAGGAAATTTTGAAAATGAAATTTGTTGGCCATCCATATCCAATTATTAATTCAAACATAATTTTCTGCTAGTTCTTTGTTTCAAATCTCCCGCCTTGGGCAAGAAGAACCCATTTCAGGTGACGCCCCTGATGTACACAAAGATGTGGGGAGCCATCAACATAACTAGAACGTAACATTAAATCTTGCGAAAAAGTAAGATTTTTGTAAAGTAAAAAGTAAGTACTTAAGAATTTAATATTTTAAAGTGTACAAAAGATATTATCATTTATTAATAAAATTCTCGCAAAGCATAAATTAAAATCAGAACGCGTTTAAAACATATTATTCGATTTCTAACCTATAAACTGCTCGCGCTCTAACAGCTTTTAACAAAACATTCGAAATTCAATTTAAATGTTAATTTAATTATTAATTAATGGAATAAAATGTGGAATTTAATATGCCTTTTGAATTTTTCATTCGAATTGAAAGAGCTTTTTATGTAGATTTAAAGAAACATTCACATTTCAAAAGTAGTTTTAAACACGGATCACAGCTGTTCAGTAGTTCAATTTTAGGTTAAAAAAGAGGATTTCATTTGTTATTAAAAACTTTTTATATCATATGAGCATCTCGCGAATATTGATTAAAACTTTTTTTTAGCTTTAAAAAATATTTGGACGTTTCTGTTTTTTCTACGGGTACAAATAAATTATAAAATAATTCAAAAAGATCAAATATTGAAAAATATAGTTGTTCAAAGTCTTTTTCTATGTAAGCTAGAAAGAAATAATTTGAAAAAGACATAAACGACTATTTGAAAAACATACTTTTTCTGTTTTTGCTTCTTCAGAAATTTAACTTTGCTTCGAATGTATTTTTATATTAAAAAATATATTATTCACAAAAATGACTATGAATAATTATTCTTGACTTACAAAATTTTGTTTTTATGACAAAAACTAACAGACCATTCTCTCATACGCCGTTTTACATATTTTATTACATATTTTAAAAGTCTTGAAAAAAGAATTAAAATCCCTATTTATTTATCGCGGCTTCACAGTCTTTCCCCTATTGAAAGTTTATTCTTTTTGGTTGAAAACTCTATTTATTATTATATTTTTGGTTGAGAATTAATCTCTTTTGGTTAACAAATTAATTTTTTTGGTTGAAAATGTAATTACATATTTGGTTGAAAATGTAATTACATATTTTTTTTTAAATCTAACAATTCAGTTCAAAAGTCATCCTTTATTATTGGAAATTAATTTATGTTGAAAATCCAATTCTTTTGTAGAAACTTCTTCTTTTTGGCTTGAAAATTCAACAATTTGGTTAACAAATTTCGTTCTTGGCTTAGAAATTTTTTATGGTTGAAGATTCATCTCTGTTTAGTTAAAAATTTAACTATTTTGTTGATGATACGTTTTTTTTTTTGCAAAAAATTCCCATTTACGGGTTGACAAATGAATTTTCTTCTAAAAAAAATCATCTTTTTAGTTTGAAAAATCAAGTATTTGGTTAAAAATTAAAATATTGAGTTGACAATTCAAATATATGGTTTAAAATTAACCTTTAGTTGGAAAATTTAATATTTGGTAGTAAAATTCGTCTTTTGGTTTACAAATTCGATAATATGGTTCAAATTTTTTTACTTTCTTTGCTAAAAAATCTTTCTTGGTTCAATATTCATCTCTTCGGCTAAAAATTTAACTATTTTGTTGAAAATACGTTTTTTTTTTTGTTAAAAGTTAATTTTTTATTGAAAGTTCACATTTTTGGGTTGTAAAAAATTCAACTTTTGAACGATTTGGTAGATAATTCAAATATTTAGTTGAAAATTCAAGTGTTTGTTTGAAAATTAACTTTATGTTGAAAATTTAATTGTCTTGTAGAGAATTCGTCTTTTTGGCGTGAAAATTCAAGAATTTGTTTGATATTTTTTTTCTTTGTTGACTCAAAATTTTTTCTTGGTTAAAAATTCAACGCTCTTTTTTTTAAAATTAACTTTTTTTGTTGGTAATTTATATTTTCGAGTTTAAAATTAAACTGTTTGTAGAAAATTCGTCTTTTTTCAATTAAATTGAAACATTTTTTGTTTCTTGGCTTAAACATTTTTTTAGTAGAAAATTCATATCTGTGGGTTGAAAACTCAATTGTTTTGTAGAAAATTCATGCTTTTGGCTTGGAAATTTAACAATTCTGTTGATATTTTTATTTTTGTTGACAGAAAAATCTTTCTTGGTTGAAGATTTATCTGTTTGGTTCCGAATTTAACTATTTTGTACAAAATTCGTCTTTTTGTCTTGAAAATTCAACAATTTTCTTGACAATTTTTTCTCACTTCACTGAAAAATCTTTTTTGATTGAAGATTCATCTCTGGTTTAAAATTTAACTATCTTGTACAAAATTTGTCTTTTTGGCTTGGAAATTCAACAATTTGGTTGAAAGTTTATTCTTTCTTGACTGAAAAATGTTTCTTCGTTGAAGATTCATCTCTTTGGTTAAAAATGTACCCTATTTTGTTGAAAAAACTTTTGTTTTTTTCTTATGAAAACTAACTTTTTGTTGAAAAGTCACATTTTTGGCTTGAAAATTCAACAATTTGGTTTAAAAAAATTTCCTTCTTGACTTAGAAATCTTTTATGGTTAAAGATTCATCTCTTTTTGGATAAAAATTCAACTATTTTTGTTGAAAATACGTTGTTTTTTTTTTGCAGAAAATTCACATTTACGGTTCGACAAATGAATTGTCTTCTGAAAAAATGATCTTTTTGGCTTGAAACATCAATTATTTGGTTTAAAATTTAACTATTTTATTTAGAATAGGTTTTTTAAAATGAAAATTCACATTTACGGGTTGAAAAATGAATTGTCTTATGAAAAAATCATCTTTTTGGCTTGAAAAATCAACTATTTGGTTACAAATTCAACTATTTAGTTAAAAATTCAAATATTTGGTTTGAAATTCAAATATTTAGTTGAAAATTCAAATATATGGTTGAAAATGAATTTTTAGTTAAAAATTAAACTATTTGGCTTTAAATACTTTTTTTCAGTTACATGTTAATTTTTTATTGAAAGTTCACATTTTTTGGTTGAAAAGTGAACTGTTTTGTAGAAAATTCCACTTTTCAACTATTTAGTGGAAAATTAAATTATTTAGTTGAACATTTAAATGTTTGTTTGAAAATTAACTTTATGTTTAAAATTTAACTGCGTTGAAGAAAATTCAACTATTACGTTTTTGAAAAATGCAGTGATTAAATTATTTTTTGTTAATAATTTATCTTTCCTGGTTAAAAATTCAACTACTTGGTTGAAAGTTGAACTAATTTGTTAAAAAATTAATTTTTTTGGTTGAAGATTCATTATTTCAGTTGAAAATTCTTATCTTTGGATAAAACTGTGACTATTTTGTTCAAAATTTGTCTTTTTGATTGAAAATTCAATTGTTCGGTTTAAAATTCAACTGTTATGTCAAAAATTCGTCAAAAATCTTTTTGGTTGAAAAGTCTATTAATATATTTTTTGTTGTGAATGCATGTTTTTTGGTTAACAAATTAATTTGTAGGTTGAAAATTTAATTATTTTATTGAAAATTCAACAATTCTGTTCAAAAGTCATCCTTTTTGGTTAAAAATTAATTTGCTTCAAAATTCGTCTTTTTGGCTTGAAAATTTAACAATTTCGTTTTAAAAATTTTTTTTCTTTACTCAAAAATCTTGCATGATTTAAGATTTATCTCTTTTTGGTTAAAAATTTAACTATTTTGTTGAAAATATGTTCTTTGTTGAAACTTCACATTAATGGTTTGAAAAATGAATTGCCTTCTGAAAAAAAAAAATCTTTTTGGCTTGAAAAATCAACTATTTGGTTAAAAATTCAACTATATGATTAAAAATTAAAATATTGAGTTGACAATTCAAATATATGGTTGAAAATTAACCTTTTAGATGAAAATTTGAATATTTGTTATCTTCTGGGCTAATAAATCTTTCTTGGTTGAATATTCATCTCTTTGGTTAAAAATGTAACTATTTTGTTGAAAATACGTTTTTTTTTGTTTAAAGGTTCATTTTTTATTGAAAGTTCACATTTTTGTGTTGTAGAAAATTCAACTTTTAATCCATTCGGTAGAAAATTGAAATATTTAGTTGAAAATGTAATTGTCTTATAGAGAATTTGTCTTTATGGCTTAAAAATTCAACAATTTGTTTGACATTTTTTTTCTTTCTTGAACGAAAATTTTTTCTTGATTGAAAATCCAACGCTTTTGTTGAAAATTAACTTTTTTGTTGATAATTTATATTTTCGAGTTTAAAATTAAACTGTTTGTCGAAAATTCATCCTTTTTCAATTTAAGTAAAAAAAATTTTTCTTTCTTAGCTTAAACATTTTTTTGGTAGAAAATTCATATCTGTGGATTGAAAAATAAATTATTTAGTAGAAAATTCAAGTTTTTGGCTTGAAAATTCAACAATTTTGTTGATATTTTTATTTTTCTTAACAGAAAAATCTTTCTTGGGAAGATTCATCTCTTTGGTCCCGAATTTAACTATTTTGTACAAAATTCATCTTTTTGTCTTGAAAATTCAACAATTTTCTTGACAATTTTTTCTTACTTGACTGAAAAATCTGTTTTGATTAAAGATTCATCTCTGGTTTAGAATTTAATTATTTTTTACAAAATTTGTCTTTTTGGCTTGGAAATTCAACAATTTGGTTGAAAGTTTATTCTTTCTTGACTGAAAAATGTTTCTTCGTTGAAGATTCATCTCTTTGGTTAAAAATGTACCCTATTTTGTTGAAAAAACCTTTTTTTTGGGATGAAAACTAACTTTTTTTTAAAAAAGTCACATTTGAGTTCCACTGTTTTTCATTAAAAATTAATATCTTTTTTGGTAGAAATATCAATTATGACCTTTTTGATAAATATAGTTAAGTGTTTTTTCGTTTAGAATTTATCTTTTTTGACTAAAAAACGAACTATTTTGGTATTAAATTAATCTTTTTGTTTAACATTAACTTTTTTCTTGACAATTCGTCTTTTTGAGTTGAAAATATTTTTCGAATGAATTCAATTTTTTTTTTATTTTAAATTTAAATCTTTTTTGTTGAAATATCGACTATTACATTTTTCGTTGAGAATAATTATTCTTGTTTGGTAGAAAATTGAACTACTTGATTAAAAGTTTAACTACTTTGTTGAAAATTGATTTTTTACTTGTTTGGAGATAAAAGAACTTATTCCCTCTATTTTCGTGAAAAATTTCCTTATTTTCCCTGTTTTTAGAGCATTTTGACGATGACGATATCCTTCACATCTAAAAAATTAGCAAGTAAATCGTTTAGGAAATATTTGAAATGGGTATCATCAACAAGAATCTCTTCCGAAATTTCTGTTCATGATTCTTACAAAATGAATCGAATCCTTGTAAAAAAAGGGGGGGAAATGGGGTCAAAATCCTCGACTTGAGGTGTTTTAGGATATTTTTCAAATTGAAGCGGGGAAAAAGGGGATCCATGTCTAAAGAACAACTTTGAAAACCTATTTTTCCGAAAAAATTAATAAACCCGAATTTTTTTCCAGAATGGAGGATCCTTCAGCCGATGGAGTTTGTGATAGGCAAGATAATGTGGACCACGGTTCGAAGATAAGCGAGGAAGCCACAAAATTCTACGTAAACACCAATGCTAGCTATGATCCGAGAAAGTTATATATTCGAGAAAATATCTACTCTAAAAACGAAAACGAATTTTCATCAGCCGGCATTGCCGACACTTCTGTTGGGAATAAATTTTTAAATTCGAAACGTAAGATGGAAGAAGATTCACACCACGACGATGAAAAAAAGTCAACGTCCAAGAAACACTTGGTCAGTAAAGGTCCCGGTTCTTCTCTTTTGTATAATTCGAAGACGAAACCCATGCAAAAACTTCAGAACAATAGTGAATCTTCATCATCCAGCTGTGACTCTTTTTCTGATAGTGATACGGAACTTTCATTCGGCTATTCTCCTAATGAGGAGAAAATTCACCATATTATCAAGAAGTAACGTTTTCTCTTTTTTTTTATATAAAAATCTCAGTGAAAACAATTATTTTAAATAATTTAAAAAGGACTAAAATATTTTAGAGTTCAGGCGGAAATGATCTGAATGCCTATTTATTGAGCTGTTGTTACGTGCCTTAATTTTTATAATGTTAACATGAAAATTTTCTGCTTTTGATAGCACGAAAGTTAATAAAATTCTGCGTCTAATAGGCCCGAGTTGAAGGCAAAATATCAATTTAATCAAAAGATTGGAAAAAACGTAAATTTCGATGTTTTCGAAAAAATTGAAATAACTCTGGAAATAATGACTTTTAAAAAAATGTTGTAGATATTTACACATTTGGGAAATTTTTAGACTTTTTCCATTAAGTTCAATTGTAAGGCAGACTCTAGGGAAATTTTTTTTTAGATATCTTAACCATTTTGAAAAATACTGTGGAGACTTTCCTTTAAAATGAGCTTGTGAACTTTAAAAATGTAATAAAGTTATCGCTGAACTGAAGGCAATCTTTAGAAAAACATATTTCAGATTGAAATTGTTTGTTCAGTAATACTTATTTAGAGTTTTATGATTTTTGTTATCTTTAGGTAAAAGTAGCAATTCTACTGTTTTGTAGAAAATTTGCATTTTTGGCTTGAAAATTCAAATATCTTGGTGAAAATTCATATTTTCGGGTTGAAAATTGAGCTGTTTTGTAGAAAGCTTGTCTTTTTGGCTTGAAACTCTAACAATTTAGTTGAGTTTTTTTTTCATATTTGACTGAAAAATCTTTCTTGGTTGAAAATTACCTTTTTTGTTGAAAATTCGTCTTTTTGGCTTAAAAATTCAACAATGTGGTTGAAACTTTTCTTCTTTTTTGACTGACAAAATCTTTCTTGGCTTAAAATATAACGCTTTTGTTGAAAATTAACTTTTTTGTTGATAATTCATATTTTCGGGTTGAAAATTAAACCGTTTCATAGAAAATTCGACTTTTTGGCTTGAAAATTGAACTATGTGGTTAAAAACTCAATTATTTGGTTGAAATGTCAAATATTTATTTTAAAATTAACTTTTTGGTTAAAAATTTAACTGTTTTGTAGAAATTCATCGTTTTGGTTTAAAAAGTCAAGAATTTCGTTGAAATTTTTGTTCTTTCTTGACTGAAAAATGTTTCTTGGTTAAAAATTCACCGCTTTTATTTCAAATTAAGTTTTTAGTTTATACTTCATAATTTCGTGTAGAAAATTAAACTTTTTTGTAGAAAATTCACCTTTTTTGTTTGAAAATTGAACAATTTGGTAGAAAATTCAAATTTTTTGTTGAAAATTATCTTTTTAGGTGAAAATTTATATTCTCGGGCTGTAAAATTGAACTGTTTGTAGGAAATTTGTCTTTTTGGCTTGAAAATTCAACTATTTGGTAAAAAATTCAAATATTTAGTTGAAAATTCACATTTTTGGTTGAAAATTGACTTTTAGGTTGCAAATTTAACTGTTTTGTAGAAATTCATCTTTTTGGTTTAAAAATGCAACAATTTGGTTGAAATTGTTTATCTTTATTGACTGAAAAATATTTCTTAATTGAAATCTCAACGCTTTTATTGAAAGTTAACTTTTTTCTTAACAATTTATATTTTCGGATTCAAAATTAAACTGTTTTGAATAAAATTTGCCTTTTTGGCTTGAAAATTCAATAATATGGTTTAATTCTTTTTTCTTGACTGAAAAATCTTTCTTGATTGGAAATTCAACGCTTTTGTTGATAATTCATATTTTGAGATTGAAAACTCATCTCTTTGGTTTAAAAATTCAACAATTAAGTTGACAATTCTTTCTTTCTTTCCTGAAAATTCACGTTTTTGGTTGAAAAATAAACTTTTTTGTAGGACATTCGCCTTTTTCATTTGAAAATTCAACAATTTGATAGAAAATTCCAATATTTTGTTGAAAATTAACTTTGCGTTTTAAAATTTTTTTCTTCCTTGACTGAAAAAATTTGTTGGTTGAAAATTTAATCTTTTTGTTGTCAATTCATATTTTCTGGTAGAAAATTAATCTTCTTGGTCGAAAGATCGAATACTTTGTTAAAAATGGGAAATACTTATTTAGGGTTTTATGTTTTTGCTCTATCTTGAGGTAAAAGTAGCAATTTTTATCAAATCCTGATATAGGGCTCATTTTATTCCTTGAATGATTAATAAATTAATAAAAATAAATCTCTCTGGTACGTTTTTATTTGAAAAAAAAAAAAATTTATGATATACCATTCTTATTTTCGTAAATAATATTTTTCCTAAATAACTTTTTTCGAATAAAAACGTACCAAGGAGATTTGTAGAGAATCTTTCAAGGAATGAATTGAGCTCTACAGCATTATAATTGAATAAGAATTGCAGATTTTACCTAAAGAGAAAGAAAAACATAAAACCCTAATTATTATTGTTAAATAAACAATTGTAAGCTGAAAAGTTTTGTTAAAGTATCTCCTTCAGTCCTCTTTCAAAATTAGTTGTACAATTAGCAATTGGAATATTTGCCTCGATTTTATCAATTATTTTTAACAATGTTCATTTTTTAACTTGAGATATCTTTACATCCTTAAAACCGTTAATTATTTTCAGTTATTTCAATTTTGCGAAAACTTCAAAATTTGACGTTTTTTTGCAATATCTTCTTATAAAATTGACATCTTGCCTTTAACTTGGGCTAATTAGACGAAAAATTCTACTACCTGTCGCAGTATTATGAGTAAAAAAGTTAAATAAAAAAATTATAAAAATTAGAGTACTTTAACAACGGTTCACAAAACATGCATGTATATCATTTTCGACGGTAGTGTATTTTAAATCTACGAATTGCGATGTATCCTTTTCAATTTTGCTTAGAAAATTACTATAATTTATTTTCAGATGAGTTGATCAAAAAGTGGAACTCGCGAGATAATAATTTTTCAAATTCATATTACATTTTATTACTGAGATGAGAACTATTTAAAATAATTAATAATTAAACAGTTAAATTAACTGAATTCCGCGATACTTACTTTAATGTTATTATCAGAATTATTTATTTATCTAACTTATTTGTTTAGTTTATACTCTTTTAATTTAATTGTCGTGCCAAAAAAGCGCTGTCTTTTAAAAATGAAAATTTTCATAGTTTTAATTTATTGAACGAAATGAGGGATTTGGTGACTTTTTAACACCCTCAAATACTTTTTCAAAACTTTTGAGAATTTTATACGTTTGAAAAACGTAACTCTCAAAATAAATTAATAAATCAGGAATTTCTAGTGATATTTTATCCCCAAATATGGTAAAAAAAATGTAGCTCAAGTAATTCAAGCTAAATAAAATTTTGGTCTTTTAAAGAATGTATTTTTAAAATAATACCTTACTAAATTAAAAGGTAAAAAATCAAAATACATAGTATTTATGTTTAGTTAAAATCACTTTAAAATATATTATATTTACGAAGGAATGTATGTAAAGTCTGTATAAAGATATGTATTATCTTTAATTGTAAAGTATTTTTAAATTCACAGCGTGTACGCAAAACTAATATGTATATTTACGAATAAATTAATCAATATGTTTTTTGCAATATAAATTTCTCTCTTCTGCATTCTTGAAAACCCTTTATCAAACTTATAATGTTAACATGATATTTTTTTCCTTATAAT
Organism: Andricus grossulariae; assembly: GCA_011634705.1. NCBI lineage: Eukaryota > Metazoa > Arthropoda > Insecta > Hymenoptera > Cynipidae > Andricus > Andricus grossulariae. The sequence goes on from JAABKJ010001873.1 coordinate 25,598, forward strand.
AACTCGAAATTTAATAAAAAGCGTCTAATAAAAAAGTTCCAGGCAAAATGTTAATGTGATATACAGATTTTTGAAAAACGTAAAATATCGATGTTTTCTAAATAACATTAAATTCATTAAATATTCTGAATTCCCTGAAAATCTCTTAATTCTTTGCAATTCTTGATGTTTCTTGTTTGAAAATTTAACGATTTTGTTGAAAATTAACTTTTTTGTTAATAACTCATATTTTCGGGTAGAAAATTAAACTATTTCGAATAAAATTCGTCTTTTTCGTTTGAAAATTCAAATATTTTGTTGGGAATTAACTTTTTGGGTGAAAATTTATATTTCCGGGTTGAAAATTTAACTCTTGTAAAAAATTTGTCTTTTTGGTTTTGAAAGTTCAACAATCCGGTTGAAATTTTTTTTCTTTCTGGACTTTTTCGGTTAAATGCTGTGGAATCTCTAAATCCCCTGTAATCCTGGAATGTACTGTATTTCGTAAATATTCAAAAATCCTGGGATATTCTTAATTCCTTGAATTCTCAGAACTATCTGAATTTTCTGAATTTCTGAAGATCCATGAATTCCTTAAATTCTCTAAAATTATTGATTTCACTAAACTTCCTGAATTTTGTGAATATTCTGAATTCCTTAAATATATTCAAGGAATTCAGAGAATTCCGAATTCAAAGAAATCTGAGTTCCTGAAATTCTTAAAATTTTCTGTATTCTTGAGATATTTGGAATCTCTGCAATTTCTTGAGCTCTCCAAATGCTTTGAAATCGCTCAAATTCTCTTAATTCCCCGAATTCTTTAAATTCTCTGATATCCTTGATTATTTTTAATTTCTGAAATTATTTCAATTCTTTAATTCCCCTGAATTTCTTAAATAATATTCTGAATTCACTAAATTCCTTGAATTCTATAAATTCCTCGAATTCTCGGAATTTCTAAATTCCTTAAAATCTCTGAATCACTGAAATTCTCTCAATTATCTTATATCCTTGAATATTCTAAATTCTGTGCATTCTCTTAATTTCTGAAGATCTATGAATTCCTTAAATTCGTTGAATTCCTAAATTCTCAGAAATCATTAATTTTACTACATTCCCTGAAATCTTTGAATATTCTGAATCCCCTGAATTCTTAGGATATTTCGAATTCGTGAAATTCCTTGAGCTCCTCCCTAAATGCTCTGAATTTCTTTTAATTCCTTGAATTCCTAAAATATTATTCTAAATTCTCTGATTCCTAGAATTCTCTGAATTACCTGAAATCCTTGAATATATTCTAAATTCCTTGAATATTCTAAATTCCTTAAAATCTCTTAATTCTTAGATTCTCTGAAATCATTGATTTCACTAAATTGTCTGAAATCCTTTAATATTCTGAATCCCTTGAATTCTTGGGATATTTTGAATTCCTGAAATTCCATGAGCTCCCTAAACGCTCTGAAATTCTATTAACTCTCCTGAATTCTTGAAATAACATTCTGAATTCTCTAAATTCATTGAATTCCCTAAATGCTCTTAAGTTCTCTGAATTTCCTGTAATCCTTAAATATCCTGAATTCCTTGAATATTTTGCATTTCAGCATCTCTTGAATTCTTTGATATCCTTGAAAACTTTGAATTCCTGAAATTTCTTAAATTCCCTAACTCTCCTAAATTCCTCAAATAATACCCTGAATTCCTTGAATTCCCTAAATGCTCTGAAGTTCCCTGAATTCCCTTTAATCCGTAAATATCCTGAATTCCTCGAATATTCGTAATTCCCTGAATTCCTTGAATATTTTGAATTCCTAAAATTTCTTGAATTCTCTGACTCTCCTAAATTCCTCAAATAATATTCTGAAACGATAAATTTAAATTTATCATAATGAATCATCGTGAAAGCATTAAATCTAATATTATGAATTTCTTGTAATCCTTAAATATCCTGAATTCCTTAAATATTCGTAATTCTCTGAAATCCTTGAATATTTCAGAATTCTCAGAATTCCTTGCATTGTCTGAAATCATTGATTGCACTAAATTTCTTGAAATCCTGGAATATTCTTAATTTCCTGAATTCTCTGAATTCCTTGAATATATTCCAAGTTCCTGAAATTCTCTAAATCCCCTAAATTGTTTGAATATTTTGAATTCTTGAAACACCTGGAATTCCTGAATTTTCTCGAATTCTCTGATATCCTTGAATATTATGATTCCCTTAAATTCTCTAACTCACCTGAATTTCTTCAATTTTTCTGAATTTTCGAAATTTCGTGAATTCTTTGAATTCTCTAAATCCCCAGAATTCTATCGAATCTTCTCCATTATTTTAATTCCAATCTTCCAAGACCTTTTTCTCACATTATAATCGGTGGAAAAATAAAATTTCCCTGAAAAAGAAAACCATTCCTTGAATTCTCTGATATCCTTGAATATTCTAAATCCCTTAAATTCTCTAATTCCCCTGAATTTCTTCAATTTTTCTGAAATTTCTAAATTCCTTAAATTTCGTAAATGCTGTAAAGTTCTAATATCCTGAATTTCTTATTAATTCCGAATTCTCTGAAATCCCGGAATATTAAAAATTCCTGAAATTCTTTTAATTCTCTAAATCCCCTGAATTCCTTCGAATCTTCTCAATTCTTTAAATTCCAATTTTGCAGGACCTTTTTTCACATTATAATATGCAGAAAAATAAGAATACAATTTTGCTGAAAAATAAAACCATTCCTTAAATTCTCTTATATCCTTGAATATTCTGAATCTCTCAAATTCTCTAACTCCCCTGAATTTCTTCAATTTTTCTGAATTTTCTAAATTCCAAAAATTCTGTAAAGTTCTCTGAATTCCCTGTAATCCTTTTGAATATCCTGGATTTCTCATTAATTCAGAATTCTCTGAAATTCTGGAATATTCAGAATTCCTTGAATATTAAAAATTCTTTAAATTCCTTCAAATCTTCTCAATTCATTGAATTCCAATTTTCCAAGACCTTTTTCTATCATTATAATCTGTGAAAAAACAAAAATAACATTTTCCTGTAAAATAAAACTACTCCTTGAATTCTCTGATATCCTTGACTATTCTGAATCCCTCAAATTCTCTAACCTCCCTGAATTTCTTCAATTTATTTTGAAATTTCTAAATTCCTTGAATTTCATAAATGCTGTAAAGTTCTCTGAATTCCCTGTAATCTTTTTGAATATCCTGAATTTCTTATTAATTTGGAATTTTGTGAAATCCTGGAATATTCTGAATTATTTGAATATTCAACATTCCTGAAATTCTTTGAATTCTCTAAATCCCCTTAATTCCTTCAAATCTTCTCAATTCTTTGAATTCCAATTTTCCAACATCTTTTTCTAACATTATAATCTGTGAAACACTATAAATAAAATTTTCCTGAAAAATAAAACCATTTCTTGAATTCTCTAATATCCTTGAATATTCTGAATCCCTTCAATTCTCTAACTCCCCTGAATTTCTTCAATTTTTCTGAATTTTCTAAATTTTATAAATTCCAAAAATGCTGTAAAGTTCTCTGAATTCCCTGCAATCCTTTTGAATATCCTGAATTCATTAAATATTCGTAATTCCTTAAAATCTTGGAATTCATTGCATATTAAATTTCCTGAAATTCTTTGAATTCTCTAAATCCCCTGAATTCCTTCGAATCTTCTCAATTCTTTAAATTCCAATTTTGCAGGACCTTTTTTCACAT
>JAABKJ010001874.1:0-29295 GCA_011634705.1 Andricus grossulariae
ATTAAGTTTATTCAACATTCTTTGCAAGTCCTCGATTGATTCTGCCATAACAATCTTGTCATCTGCGAAAGCCAATCAACGCACTTTTACTGTTTCGAGATCTACACCTTCTTCGTCAAAGAGGGGACTTTCAGTTAAAAAAAGAATGGCATTTTTATACGGAGTTAGTCACTTTTTCGTTTCTAGACGACTTTTTGCCTAATAGCAGGGTAAGCTACGATATATTTCAAATTTTTACAGCAAGTTGTCATCGATGTGAGATTAAATTTCCTAAAACATTAGATCTGAAAAAAATGTTAAAGGGATTTGTGGGCGTAATAAGTCAAATCTAAAAACGGCACGAGAACGGCTACCCGGTAGGAAGATTTGCATTAAAAGGTATTAAAATTTTTGAATCCCTAAGAATGCCTTTTCTGTCCTTCGTTTTTTAATCTTCATTAGGCGGCGAAAATAACAAGATTCCAATCTCTTTCAAAGCCGATCGGAGCTGCCAAACGTAACCTCAAATAGATTAAAAACACAATTTTCGTTTGAAGCATCAGAACGCGCTCCAAAAGCATAAAGTTTGCAAATTCTAGTAGGATTGTACACAAGAATACATCTCTTTATCGTAAAATATTCGCCTTTTTGAAAATTGTATCAATTACAAAAATATAAAATCATGATAAAAAATTCAAAAAATTATTTTTCACCACAGCCATCTGTGTGGACATTAATCCTGATATCGTTAAATGACCGATGCTATGTTTTAAAAAGCTTTTTACCTCATTAGTATTCGAAAAACAGTAAATAAAAGTAGCGAAATGTGCTAAATTAAAAGAGATAAAAAATTTTCTTTGAATTAAAAAAACGTACGTTATGGGTCATTGGTCTTAGTTCTTGATTTTTTGTACCTTTTTTACAGGTCACTTTTAATGAACAAATTAAGCAGTTTTATATATTAGTGTTTTAATTATTATTCGTTTAAACCACTTTTATTTGTTTTTTGTCTTTTTGCCACTTTTATTGTCGCCTGAATGTTCTGTTAATTGTTTAAATAACTGTTTATTATTGAAATGTAACTTTTGACTGAAATAAGGCATATAAATGTAGTTTCTTTGCAAATTTTTCAACAGACTTGATCAAATTTTAGCATGCCTTGTAATTTTATCACTTATCCGTAATTTTTAAACAATTTACATTTGTTTACACAACTGTTTTCGACAAAATATCAAACATCTACTCATTCTCTGAGTAACATGAACTAATTAGTTTAAATTAAAAATCAACACGATCCATTCACTTCGTTTTTCATAAATGACCGATTCCATTGCAAATCATGCAGTGAGGTCCAGGTTAGGGTGTTAGAATAAATTGGACCTTAAATATATCGTCCTGCAATGGAAATAAAGGAGAAATTCCATGTCAAATCATCTGAAGAATTTCATCTATTTTTGGCAATTTTGATTACAATTCTAGTATCCGTTCTCTTAGGTTCTGGAAAAAAAAACCCTAAAATAGCCACTTTTTTTCATAACATCAATTTTACCGCAAATAGTATAATTATGTCTGTTGGAATTTGCAATAACTGCTCCGTATAGTGTATAACCATTGTTATAAAAAACCCTGAATTAAGAAGATATATTTCTAAAAAAATTTAATAATCTTTGGTACATAATAAAACTTTTCACCCTCATGATATTTTCGCGTGCGATGAGCCATTGTTTATTCAGTCCTATAAACGATGTATATTTTTTTAAATGCGCGGTCCCGTACAAGAAATAATTTTTAAGTTATTAGCGATAACTTTTTTTCATAACGTCAGTTTTACCGTAAGAAGTATAATTATCTCTGTTAGCATATTCAATTCCTGTTCCTTATTTTTTATAACTATTTCTAATAACAAAAACCCTTATAAACAATATAGTTTTTATAAATGAACGTCCCCCTACAAGTCATAATTTTCAAGTTATCAGCGAGAACATTTTTTCATAATGTTATTTTACCGTAAACTGTATGTATTTCTAGGTTCATAATTTTCGATACCGGCTCCTTATTGTTCATAACTACTATTATTAACCAAAACCCGCATATAGGAAAATCGATTTTTAAATTTTTTTATTAATCTCTGGCACAAAATAAAACGTTCTACTTTCGTGATATTTTCTCGTGCGAGGAGCATTATTTATTCACAGCCTTATAAAAAGCGTACTTCTTATAAATCTACGCTCCTCTATAAACCACAATTTTCAAATTTTTCGCGAAAACCTTTTTTCACAACGTTAATTTTACCGTTAACAATATGATTTTCTTGTTCAGCATTTTTTATACCTGCTCCTTATTGTTCATAACTATTGTTAATAACAAAAACCCTTAATTAAGAAAATCGATTATTTTTTATAATCATTTACGGCACAAGAAAAAACTTTTCACTCTTGTGACATTTTCTCGTACGATGAGCTATTATTTAATCACGGCTTTATAAACAATGAATTTTTTATAAATGTACCCCCCTACAAGTCATAGATTTCAAGTTATTCGCGAGAGCCTTTTTTCATAACGTTAATTTTACCGTAAACTGTAAAATGATCTTGGTTATAAAAAAAGTTATCGCTATTAACTTGAAAATTATGAGTTGTAGGTGGCTTTGCATTCATAAAAATATATTGTTTATATGGATGTGAATAAATAATGACCATTCGTACGAGAAAACATCACAAAAGTGAAAAGTTTTAAACATTAAGGAGCATGTATCGAAAATGCTTACCAAAAAAATCATACTGTTTACGGTAAAATTAACGTAATGAAAAAATTTTCTCGCTGATAACTTGAAAATTATTTACTTGTAGGGGGGCCGTGCATTTTGAAAAAATACATTGTTTATAAGGCTGTAAATAAATAATGGCTTTTCGCACGAGAAAATATCATGAAAGTAAAAAGCTTTATTCTGTACCAAAGATTATTAAAAATTTTCAAAAAATCTATTTTCTTATTTTACGCTTTTTTAAATAACAACAGTTATAAACAATAAGGAGCAGGTACTGCAAATGCTAACAGACATGCTTAAACTTACGGTAAAATTAAAGTTATAACAAAAATTATCGCGAATAACTTGAAAATTGTGGCTTGTAGGGGAACGTAAATTTATGATAAATATATTGTTTATAAGGCTGTGAATAAATAATGGATCGTCGTACAAGAAAATGTCACGAGAATAAGAAGTTTCATCTTGTGTCAAGGAATAATAAAAAATTTCAAAAAACAATACTTTTAATTGAGGGTCTTTATTTATAACAATTGTTATAAACATTAAAGCGAGAGTGTTTATGAAGAATTAACAATGTTAATAATGGTAGGTATACGTTTCCCAACAGTTTTAGGGAAAATTGACACTGGTTGGCCTGGATGATTTGTTATTAAAAAATGCGGAGTCTAGACCATTTCCTCTTAAAAATAGCAATTTTTCAACAATTCACGGAGAGAAGTTTTCTTTCGATCGGAAGATTTCTTTTTGCTTTCAAGAGATCTAACCTCGATATAGATCAATCACAAGTTTTAAATTTTTCTGAGCAATGTTTTCTGAGATATAACTGCAAATATGTCAGTTTTGTTTAAAAATAATTCTACCGCTGTTAATTGCAAACGGTTTATCCTAAGAAAAAATTACATGAGGTAAAAAAGTTTTATTTTTGCTCATCGATGCTAAAAATGATTTTATAAATTCTTTGCTAATAATTAATGAAATTGTTTAAAAAATGGTTTAAACAAAAACTGACCAGGATTTCGGAAACCTTACCAAGATATTCGTAATCAGGGGACTTTTTTTGATCTTTTGAACAAAAGTTATCTCGGGGACCTATTAGTGCATACAGAAGTGTTAGTGGTGACTGGATTACTTCCTTAGTTTTTGAGAAATAATTAAAAACGTACACCGAAATGATGTGAAAAATCACGCAAACAATAGATGAACAATAGACGAATATTATACTCGCATGCACGAACTTCAGAGTTCAGACCCTCGGGCGCTGGGCACACAGTGCCACGGCCTACATTCTTAATAATTTCTCGAAAATTAGGAGAGATACCATTTTCATATTTACAGGACATTGTAAGCTATCTATGAAAATTTAAAAAAAATCAAAGGTGAAAAGTCTGACGACAGGGGTTAATGTTGACCGATTTGAAAAAAGAAGAAAATATGAAATTTCTGTTTCTGGTAAGCGTATAAGTTGAGGGGGGGGGGGGTCGATCACCAACAATCGAAAGTCGAATTGGTTTTTCACCCTAAGAAACATATGTAAAAAATATTGAAAAGCAAAGGGAATATATTTTAAATGTGAATGATCTTATAATTGGTTCCCACAGGTAGATTGTAATTCCAAGAATCTTGTGCATGACTCAGAACACATGGTAGGTCCGATGTTGAAAATACATCTTGAGAAATATTTATTAGCAGCTTCAAGTTGATATGAATATTGCAAATGAATGCTTAAATGGATGATATTCTTTAATAAAATGTTGATCTATTTCAATGGAAGAAATGTTAGTGATCGAAAGTTTATAAGTTGGACAGTTCCAAATGAATAGTGCTTGAAATATTTGAACACTTTTGAAGTGTGTGCATAAATATATAAATATTCTGAAAATTTATTGCAAATTTAAAGCGTTAGTTGCTTGTAAATTGGAAATTAAACATTTTTAATCTTCGAAATTCAAGGACTTGGTTGGATATTTAAAAATTAAAACTGTCTAAAATTAAAAGTAGTACTATTTTTCATTATTTTCAGTTGGATATCATGGCAAATGTTTATTCGGTAAAATAAAAATTGCCGAATGATAATTCGTAATCATGAATACTATGTCCAATGGTTTTTCGGTAACACATAAATTATGTGGAATGGTTATTTCATAAAAAAAGTTATTTGAAGTGGCTGCTCGGTAAAATAAAAATTGTACTAAATAAAAATTCGAAAAAAGCACAATCTTATAACAAGTGAGCTATGTTACTTAATTGGAAATCGCGGATGACTGGACGCACGTGCAGTATTTCAGAAAGACTAACATTAACTCGTTTTCTGTATTTTGTATTAAAAAATCTTCTGTCAATTACTATGGCCTCGATATCAAGCCACCTAAAGCACATTTTTCATTATGTACGATTGTATATTTTTCTTTTAGGTGCGCCAACGCACTCTTCTCACCCTTATAGAGCAACATTTCCATGCGGGAAATTAGGCAGCTCAATTGAAGCCTAAAATAAATATGGAATGTAACAGTCAGATCTGTAGCACAGACTTTATAAATAATATTGAAGAAAGTTTTTAAATGCATAATGAACACCAAATTAAAAATTGAGAATCAAATCCCATAAATTTACCTGAAAAGGCAGTTTTCGAAGATCTCGTTGATAAGTTATCGTCTCGACAATGATGTTTCCAAAAGGAAACTGTGCTTCTATGTCAATTACTTCGCTATTTTTGACCTTTTTAGCTTCAGACAAGACAAATCTAGATGGTTGTTGTGAGAGTTTTCGCCACCAGGCTTTCCGTTCTCTCTGTTTTTTATCAAACAGATCTTTGGTACTAAGCCCATCATTAAATGTAGCAACTTTAGCAGTCTTATGAGGAACAACCTTACTGTCAAAATTCAACAGTGATTGGTTCCACATACTTTTTGAACTTTCAAAAGCAGCAAGTCCAAACGGTAAAGTATCCGCATTCGCATCCTTCAGCCCTTGTATAGTCTTTGCAAATTTATCAGGCCCACTTAAAAATACGTTGTAACGCGAAGTAGTAACACAGTGATGAAACCAAAGATTTTCAATGTTTCGAAGAAGCAGTCTTCCCTGAGGGCCATATTCAAATCCGGATCCAAGATTCAGGAAACACGTGCCCATTTTTTTCAAAATAGCCTCCAAATTCATGTCTTGCGTGGAATATTGCCTGGAGGTGCTACAAAATATTCTTCGTCGAGAAGTTGTGCGTTTGCTAAAATCTTTTCACAATAATTACCATCAGACACCTCGTCCTCTCTTAAAAACAGGTTTTCTTTCTCAAGAATTCTATGCATAGGTTTCAGGGAAGGGTCAATTTTAACCTCTTTTAAACGGTGAGCAAAGTTTACCGCAGCTTCCAACCTTTGAATTCCTCCTTCGTTATCAAAATCAACTAAAGATACTCTTTCCAGGGCCGCTATTGTCTCTTTACACACTGAAATCTTAGTTTTCTGACTCCTAGCCTCCAAATCTTTCAACTTTTTCTCATGAAATGCATACGTAGTTTTTCTACGAGGTATGATTTTGCATAAGACTTCTTTATTTAGGTGACATGAGATTCGTATAAAACCCATTTAAATTAAATTTAATGTTTCCCAGTGTACATGATAAAAAGTATTAATAAATGAGGTTCATGATGCAAAACTAATGTTAGGTGGCAGCACCGAGCCGAGTATGTAACACGCGGTTTAATTTGTCGCGAAACTAGTTCAAAATTTGAATGTACATGAAGTTAATAATCGATTTTAAATTATTGAAATGAATTTAGTTAAATTTATCAACGAAGAAATCCATCCTCTGATTAAGTCTCCTTGGTCCGTTCCGCAATTAGGGTTTAAAAACCCAACCCTTCGATGAGTGTTCCTCTATTCGCTCTGAAAACGGTAATTTAGGTAAAAATAGCAAAATGAATTGAAACTGTTGATTTTAGATAAGGAAAATTACAGAGATGAATTTATTCAGTTATTTCCGATGTACAATTTGACAAAAGAAAACCCGGACGTGAAAAATGGCGGACTTGTCAGGTTGGGGGCGGTGGCGGGTGAGGGAAAAGAGCATAATATAACCTCACTTATTTTGTAATGCATTAAGTGCGAGATTAAATGAATTATTTTTTATAAAATTTAAAAAATGAGTCAATCAAAAGATTGCACCCGGGGCAAAAAGCAAAATTTGTATCATTTTCCCTCTTGAAAATAAAATTTAGCTCTTCCCAAAAGGAATTCCTGGGTTTGCCACCTCTATACATTTAAAAAAAATTAAGATGCTATCAAGCAAGTCAGTCAGTGTTTTCGGTGTATTAAAGAATGAGGTTATGTTTATTTTCTATATGAGTGCAGTCGCCATCTTAAAAACGTAAATTACATGTAAAAAACTAGGGACGTAAATTACGTAGGTAATTTACATGTAAAAAACTACGTAAATTACCTAAGGTATATTACGTGCGCAACCCTGGGCATGACGTCAATAGGTGGAAATGACAGCCGTTAGGGAGGTTAGTATATGGTACTGCAACTGCGTACGACTTTTTGGAGACTATCTCCGAAACGTAAAGGTACGTTATAAAGGTCCCGATAGTAATATTTTTCAAGCGTTTTAAGTGTTTCGCGAAATACAATCAACTATACGAAATTTGAGGTGAGAGTACCAATGACGTCGTGAAAAAAATCTCAATTGAAACCAACGAGGGCGTTCTTCGGGCCTCTTTTTTTATATAGGTCATCCACTGACGCGAAGTAGAGTGTACAGGGACCGTGGTGGGAGATGACGAAAGTGCGCAATTTCAAATAAGTGCGTGTAGGGGGTTTAAATTAAGTGAACTTTAAAATAAGCGGTCTTCAAAATATACGAAAGTTGACTGTACTATATTTTAAGTGAAAAAATCTAAGCCAACATAAAAGGTGTGAAAAAAGCCAAGTAAACAGATGACGATGATTTTTGGGCCGAAAGACCAAATTATTATACCTTGAAAATCGAACTTTTTGGGAAAATCGTCGCCATTTTTTTTTAATAAGAATTTGGCTAAGCCCTTTGTTCACGAACTCTGTACAGAAATATACCAATGATTTTTTTTTATTTCAGATGAACCGTTTCAGAGTATTCATGCATACCGCAAGTGATTATAAAAAAGTAGTGGAGGTAGCGTAGACCAAAAAAGTATGTTATCTTACATCGGTCTGTAAAAGCTCGGATTTGAATAATTTTTTTTTAATTTTCCAAATTTAAGAAAAAAAAAGTTTACCGTAATGGATTAGTTTTTTTTTGCTTGAACATAAAGAATAATAATTAATGAATAACAATAATTCTTATTATATATTTAACTAGGATTTTATTGATGGCAAAATTGGAAAAAATGAAATTATACCTGAAATTTATGACAAAAAGTTTAACGTAATGGATTAGTTTGTTGCCTAAAAATAAAAAATCGTAATTATTAATAAAACAAATTAATAATTATAGATTTAATTAGGATTTTGTCAATTGCAAAATGGCAAAAAATAAAAAATCACCTGAAATTTATGAACAAAAAGTTTAACGTAGTGGATTGGTTTTTTGCTTATAAATGAAGAATAATAATTGATAAATAACAATGATAATTACAAAAACAGTATTCAAAAATGTGTTTTATAAGTAAAAAATGTTAAATAAGCTGCACAAAACTTATGTAGGTTTCAAAATATCATGTACACGTAGTAGAGAAGGCAATTAGTCTCTTTCAAAAAGATTTTCTTATAAACGGTTGCTTTTTTGCAACACAGTCTTTTACAATTCAATACAGCCAAATTACACGTCGAGAAAATTCAAAAATTTGTCTTTAGATTTAAAAAAATTAGTTATGCACTTTTTCATGTGTCAAGTCTGACATTTATTGGGACCATTCGATCCCTTCATAAGGATTTTCTCGAAGGTGGTCGCATTTTTTGGGCGATCCTTTAACGTATCAATAGAAGCAAATAATCGCTCAAAAACATTTTTTAGTTTGAACAAAAAGTTGAAATTTGCTAAAATTATGCATATTTTTTGGTGTCAAGCGCGACGTTTTTTCGGAAAAGTCGCTACTTTGAGAAGGATTTTCTCTGAAACGGTTACCTTTTTTTTGGATTTTTTATCATTGGTTGTACTCTTATAGCACTTCAAGACTATTCTTTATTTATTCTTTTAAATTAAATGTGCAAAAGTTAAACTGCTTTTTGTCCCTCCTGTAACATTCTCATTTTCTCGTTTACGCGCTTGTACCCGTACCGTGTCTGTGCCATATCGCTCGCCATAAACTTTGAAATAATTTATAAATATTAAATCGTGCACTTATTTTTATTATTTATATTATTGTAGCAGTATATTTACCTTGAATTGGAAATACATTATCTGGAATTATCACAGCAAGTAGGAGATCGTGTCATAACACTCAGGATCCACTTTGTATTGTCCTTCAATTATTTCCTAATAATGGAGCACCCTGCGGATCTCAGCATTACTGTTCATTCTTTTGAAACACAATACAAAAACTTACAAAAATAAGTAAAGAAATTAGTTTGAATAGGCTTTCAGAAAGTGAAACTAATCGTACTTGTTATACTTTCCGAAAGCCAGCCAAACAGGAACTAAACTTTTCCAGCGTCGAAAACGTGTTTTTCGTATACATGAGCGAGACCGCTATACCTTAGAGCGTGAAACACCTTCCTATTTTCCACTTTTCCGCCACTTTCTTAATAACATTGCCTTTTCCAACGTAAGTCCTATACATTATACTACAACACAAGGTATTTCGGTGTTCATTTCTAAACATTATCTCGTATATAAACGATGTTTCTTTACATACAATTTTTCAATTACGTAAACCTGAAAATATCTTAAATAAACAATTTCCGGGAATTTTAAGCAGGCGAATATTTCATTATTTTACACGCATAGTATGTGAAAAAAGTCAAGCAAATCCGAACTTTTTCGTTCCGATGCAAGATAAATACCTAACGTGCCTCCACTAGAGGTGCGTTCGGGCAACGTCCATATTTCCCCACTTGTCAAAATTTCCTCATTAAAAAATGTATACAAGTACTTCGAAATATATAGTAATCAATACTATGTTGTGTATTTCAATAAAATTTTGTTAACATGACTATAAAAATCATAAAAATTTCTTAATTTGTTCGAGTAAAAGTGGATATAACCTCTTAATTAACATATTTAAAAACAAAAATTACAAGCATTAAACTTCAGTAAGAGAGACTTTGAACTTCCCCTGTTAAATAAGAATTTGAAAAATCTTAAGGACCTTCTTTCCCCAAAAAAGCCTTATGTAATTATTGGATGCTATCTTGCGAATAAGTAAATTTGACTCATATTACTTAAAACCAATTGTGGCTGACTCAAAACTATTTATACTACTTCATTTTCCTCCTGGATGATCTAAAATATGTTACACTACTGGAGATCGACCCTGTCTGATTTATAATTACATACACTACTTGTTTAATCTTAAGGCTGGGTTGAAACGACGTATTCGACTTAAACCCTCATCTCCTCTGGCTATAAGCTAGATTTATGAATTGAAATGTATGTAATTATGTTTACTTATTCATCTGTAGGTTGAACTCAAACTCTTGACAATATAATTTTGTATCTATAGGGGTTACTCCATTTTGAGTTAGAATTGTCTAATGGTTTATATGCATCGCGCCCCAGTGATCAAAACATTCCAATAGAGCGTATTGCCAAGAGGCAATACTCTCTGTATGCAATAGCCTTGGGAGTTGTCTCTTGAAGCAGTATTACAACGCAAGCGCACTCACGCAATCACACATTTCGAAGCTATGCGCACGACATTCAAGTTGAAAACATATAGCCAAAACTGACACGCGTCTTGTAAAGGACATTGGAGAATTGTAGTCTGCACCACCCTTACTATAACTACCGAAAGCTCAGGGGGCAGCAGGCCTCTGTCCAATCAGATAGCATCAAGGGAATGCTGCCTACACACATTTAGACTTGACCCTGCTGTAGTGAAAACAGATATCGCATGAGCTCTATGAGGCGAACAAGAGGGTAGTGTAAGGGGTTGGTGACGGACAATACCTCCACTAACATAAAGGGCATAACATTGTCCAATTTCAACCTGGGATTGCAACCATTCACCTCTCTCACTCCACCAGGTGAATATTCAGATGTCATATCTTTGGCTCTCTCACTGAGGATAATTAATGCTTTTAGGTCTCCTATGACGTAACGCTTTATTGTCATTGATATGACGGAAAGAGAGAGGTGTGAGTGGTGAGTGCTTCTGGGTTGTATTTGTTTATTATAATTATTTGATCAAATCTTGTATTCACATTTTAGAGCAGAAATTGATTTTTATCATGAAAATAATGTATAGACGTTCTTTGGATTTCTCAATCTGTGAAATAAAATATGAATAGCTGATTAATAATCACTTACATTACTACTTATCGACTACATAGATTGACAAAAATCGGTTTCTTCTACTTGAAATTAATTCTTTTCTGACTTAGAAATTGTTGTGCTAATTAAAATGGTAAATTTTAGTTATAAAATACACACACTAATTGTGGTTTATCATGTTTGACTTGAAATCACATTTACTACTTGAAATTCCGTATGGCTGATTTATAATGACTTACACTACTTTTCGGCTACTTAGATTGACAACAAACTGTTGATTCTTCTTGAAACTTTATTCTACTGATTTAAGAATAGGCACAGTTGGCTTCGATGGAAATTAGTCTAAAAGGTCTTGAATACACCGATTTTGTTCTCTTCTCATTATTCTGATACAATGCTATCATTTTGAGACCGCTCAAAGAAAAAGTTGTATTGAAACAAAATCATCGTCCAGGGATCAAAACCCCCAATTCCTAAAGGTTCCGGGGACTTAAATGATCAATGTTTGGCAGTAAAAAAGGGCATAAGCGCCAAAGCTTAGAATTTTAAAAGATTATAAGTGCCAAAGTTTCGCACGTCAAAAGGACATAAGCAATGAAAGTTGGAATACCCAAATGGCACAAACGCAACAGTTTTTTTTATGCTTATTGGCGAGAAAAAAAAACTTATAGATGTTTTAAACTAATTTAGTGTTTTCCGCTTTCACTGATTTAATGAATAAATAAAATATGTACCCGCTGCGCGGGCACAATCTCATCGCACACTACGCGCGCGGCTCGCAAATTCTGAATTCTCTTTTGTTAAAAGTCCTTCGGCTTTAACGAACACATTCTCATCACGTGTCTCGTTCTTCTTACCCAATTTTATCGAACATGCGAACTATTCTACATTAATTTTAACACTGTTATATCAAATGGATATCATATTTATTTATGTACATCAGCCTGGGATTGCTAATTCAGATATTGCAAAATAAATTACAAATTTTATTTATCATGATAACTTTAATATTTGTTTCTTATTTGGCATTAAATTGTATACTTAACTACCCTGACAAATGTATTATTTCAATAAATATATATTGTAAAAATTCATAATATGCATTGGTATTAAAACGGAAGCATTTGCATTGTCTTTTTTTTATGATTTAAAAAAGTGCGTATTCTATAAAAAAAAAACAATTTTCTCAATAAATCTTTTATTTATTCACGTATTTTGTTTTAGATTTTCAGGAAATTCAGTGATCACAAGATTTTTAACATCTAGATCCTCTTTAAAGTTACTAAAATACAGAATGCATAAAAAAAAATAGCGAATTTAGTGTTATTACCACATAAATATACTTAATACCTACACGCCCCCCCCCAAAAATAAAAAATATAGTTTTATCAAAAACAGATCTAAAAATTTTTTGTCTCAAAATTATCGTAGGATATCACAATAATGAGAACAGAAAAAAAACTGGACATTAAAAACTAATTACCATTTAGTATGTCTGACTTGAAAGTATATATGCTACTTGAAATTCCCTTTTGCTGAATTATAATAACTTAAAATATTTGTGGCTTATTCTGAAGTGGTTAATGTGTATAGAAATATGGTGATATACCGTGTAGATTTTCTACGAAGGAAGTTATCCTTTTGCAAGTATTATTTTCATTGATATTGATCGTTTTTTTTGGGAATTATGAAGATAAGCGAAATTGATAGAAATTAAAAAAATAAGATGAGTGTAATTAAAGGACAGGTACAAAATACTAAGGGATTTTTTTCATTTAGTAAAATACTGAGATTGACAGTATTAGAAAAACAATTTCTGATTGAGTATAAAATTTATTATAAGATTCTGAAATTATTAACAAAGTACGTTTTTATTGTAAAAACAAAAGAAACCAAGATAAATTGTCCAAATAATGCAAAATTAGACCTAATAACTATTTATGCCATTCTCCATGTTTTTATTTTCAGGTATTTTGTGAATTATAATCAATATAAGTTTCTACAGTTAATACTGGCAGTTTTCCTATAAATAATACACGATGAGGAATTCTGAACCAGCTTCGAAACATGTTGCTCCCTAGCAGTATACAAAAATACGAAGAAGGAATAAGGAAAGAGTGAGAGGCTGGTTTGTGGTTGACTCTTTTCTTTTTTTCCCCGCTTTTTTCTGTTTTGTACATATATTTCTACTAATGAGCCGGAAAGCAGATGGCTGGAAATATCATTTTGATTTGTGAGATTTTTGTGTTCTGATTTTTTTACATAAAATGGTTTATAGGAAAATAGATTCCATTTCGAACTTCAAAGAACTTAAAATACTTATCCACTGCAAACTTTGACTGAGGACGACTTATACTACTTTAAGAAGTTACATGGGGGTCGGAAGTTCAGAAAATCGACTTTTATATTTTGTTTTATCTGATAGTACAATATGTCAAGAATTTTCTCCCAAAATTTCAAGTCAATCGGAATAAAGCTCTAAGCCTTTGGACATGTGTGTAATTAGCTTCGGCTGGCGGGCAGCGTCGCAATTATATCGAGGCATCTGCTTAACTACTGTTTGTCTGTATTTTTCGCTCGATTCTCTTGCTTTCTAAGGGTTACTCTATTTAAATATCTTAGCTTTATGCAGTTCTCCCAATTTGTGTATCCCCTCGCACCGCGCATGCGTCGCGTCTCAAACCAGATTGGGTACCGTTGGTGCGCCTAATTCTCAAAACTCTATTCTTAAAGTCGGTGGACACGATTTCTCAAAAACTAATGCACCGATTTTATTGAAATTTGGCACACTTCTTCTGGATAGAATTAACTAGTGCCTGAACGAAGGTTTTTTTTTTACCACAACTATTTTACAAGGCAATACGAGGTGTAAATTTTACCGAAAATTGTACTTTTTTGTATACAACTCTGCCAAAAATTTAAAAAGTTTTATAATTCTTTGTTCAAGCACGAGCTATACTCACCCGCTAACAGGTAGTATATAGTTTTTTGATTTCCGATAAATCTATCTTGAGTTATCCAGACTACCGTAAGGATACTTTTTTCCCAGGGGTTTTCGAAAATCAGGTCCCAACAGCTGAATTTTCAAATTTTTAGATGAAAATTTCAGATGTTTCATTATATATCATCATCATTATATTGAAACAATCAGAGATAATATGCTTTTTTAACCTTCAAAACCCATGTAACCTCTTAAATTACTTATGCCTGACTCAAAATTAGGGTAACAACTGGAAATCCTGTATCTCTGGTTATAAGATACACATACTAGTTGTGACCCATTATTTTCAAATTTGCAATACTAATAGTACGTGACCTGACAAATATTCCTGAAAATATAGTTTAGAATACATTTGTGTTTATAGCTGTCATCTTAATAAAAGTTAACTTGAGTACACTTACAAATTAGAATCAAAGTTTCAACCTGTATCAATAAATAGTAGCATAGGATATCATAAAAATGTATGATTTCAGAACAATGTTAATGAATGTGACGGAAAGGCGACTTTGAATGGATCGATAACATCCTAAATTCACCCTAACATTGTAAAGAATTATGGATAAAATTCTCATCTCAAATGATGGAAATGATTCGCCACACTCACCAATTTTAGCTTCTGCATGAACAATTCTGAATTCGTTTTCTTTCAAGGTAGAAACTGGAGGCCATTATTTTTTATCGACATACCAATTTCTGGATAGACAGATATCCATCCTAACATTTACTCAATGCCTCTTCATTTCATGGTCTACGATAAAATCGGCTTGGACGAGTAAACGGACTTTTCTTATCTATCACGCCGAGTGGAAAGGACTTTCACATTTTGTTTTTCGATTAAACGAGGTTTATAAATAAATTCGAGAGATACAAAAAGAAGCTCAGTGAACCTATTCTTGGCTCATATCACATAAAATTAATTAATCTGATATCTAAATTATGTTACTAATAGGCTCTAAATGACATGACTGTAAAAAATGTAGTAAAACTTCTTTTTCAAGTGAAGATAATAATTTCTTAAGAATTTGAAGCTTCTGTAACTCAAAATTGTTAAAACAACATAAATATAGTAATATTCAATTCGCTCTGGTAATAAATTTTTTTCTATAACTTTGAATGAACACAGTTTCAATTAAACTTCACCACTTTCCCGCCTTATTTGGATTCTCGCGCCCCTATTCCTTTTATCGTTTTTTAAAAATGTTTTAACCCATATGATCCGCGGGGATTTCAAACATGCAATCACAGTATAAAAGCGTTGATTTACCCTCAACGTTATGCGGCTATTTGCACAAAAAGTTATGTTGTAAATCACATAGCAAAAAAGCAGAGGAAAATTTCTCTCTCACGATTTTTCTGGTTTTATTATTTTTTTGAGAAATAAGTTCTATATTTTAACTATACAATATTTCACGATAAAACTGACTGAGTAGCAATTTTTGAAGATGCTTTTTGGAAACAGTTTAAATAAAGAAAAGTAATTATAGATTCTTTATCGTTATAAACTTTTTTTTGCCAATGGTTAGTTTTATTTAAATTAAATTTGCCCTCAACAATTTTTCTTTATTCCTCCCTTTTTCATTTGGGTTCACTTCGCCCTATTTTCGTTTCCTGTGTCTTTTCATCCCTATGAACTATAGTCTTGTCATATATGTGTATTAGTGAATTTAATAAAGACATCGAACTTACGAAATTGTATATGAAGCAGCGACCCGATCGACCCGAAGTTTCTAATCGGCTGCACCAGACCGTGTACTTACTTCGGTTACTGCCAGCGCCCAACTAAACTGCTTTATACTTTGTAAGTATCAAGTGCTGCTACATTGCTATAGGATTCTATACAAGGCTAATTGCTCGATTGTCTTTTAATCAAGAACTATTCACTGCAGTTGCTGGGAAGTTTAAATAGCTCCATCTTCAAATGTTAGTTAATTGACGAGCTTGATTTTGAAACTATTTCTTGGAAAATATACCCGTATTTAGAAAAAAAGAGATCTTCAATTGTTCAAATTGAGGTTTTTTAATTTTGCATTCATCATAATTTCTGGGGCATAAGCGTGCGAGTGCTACATTTCGCAGATGCGTTTCATTCGCTTCAACTAATTGTTTTGACCAAACTCATGCCTCAGTAGAAGATTGTGGTCTAGTTCGATTTTGAAGGATTTTTGCAATCGAGTTAGCCTTCGATATACCCTCTTAGGGTCCGAAAATGAAGGTCATGTTCGTTAACTGGACAGTTTTGACCAAAATAAAGAATTAGGAGCCTTTTCAAAATTTCAAAAAAAATTTGCTTAACAGTTTTAGAAATTTTTTTAAATTGAAAATTACTCCAATGGAATTCTTAATTTCGAATAAAATTAAAAAAGTTATATGCTTTTCAGAATTATGCAAATTTTTCAAAAATATCAAAAACTATTTTTTGTGAATCTGATCGAGATTTTTACAATAAGTTGGCATTGATGAAAAAATAAATTTCCCAAAATATTATATCTGAAAAATAATTTTTATGCCGGTTATGTAGGGTTCTTGTTAGACCTCCTCAATCTTCATCACTGTCGTCCTCAATTATAGGCGAAATGCTATCCTGCTAGAATATTTTGCTAAAAATTTCAGCTAGCTTTACAATATTAAATAGGTACGTTGCATGAGCCAGATAGTATAATGTTTCTGCAATATGTGAGCAGCAGCCAACAGTCCTACTGCCGTTGGTACATTCACAGGCAAACTCTAACAATCTAGAAATACCGATACTATTTGGCTTATATTTTACGAAGCATCTGTATACTTTTCGTGAAATGTGACGAGATTGATCTTACAATGTCAATACATTAGATTGTTCTTTAATGTATTGCCATTTGTTCTGACCATGTTCATCAATTATTTCAGCTAAGTATGACACCACCTGTGATAATTGATATATTCCAGTGAACAGAATTTTCAAGTCTCTCTCAATCATTTCTGGAGAGTGGAAGATGTCTTCTGAAGAGATACTTTGAAAGACAAGTCTCTTTCGGAAACTACCTTTTTCTTCTGCCTCAATAGCCAAAGTGTTCTCAACATCTCTTCTGACTTTCATTCTCTCTGTGATCTCACGTGAAAATTTTGCATCTGACTGTAATCTTTTCCCCAATTGATTATTCAAGAATGATACAATTCGTAAGTAGTAGGCCCTTTCAAAACAGGCATTATTGCGTTGCTATTTTTGTAGCTCTAACTCAGCTATAACATCTCGGAAGCCGCGATAGAGAACTACATAATCGTTTTCTTCCAAAAAATTGCACAATACGTTTGGATCCTCTAAAAGAGTTTTTAAGATCTCTGGATCATTTAGATTCGCAGGACATGGTCTTAGCATACCAACCACGTACCCGTCACTTTTGCAGATTTGTAAAAGGGTTACAACGTGGAACTTCCTTCTGACCTGAATAGAACTTTCTCTGCAACTCATTGTTCAAACATTCTTGATGGCGTGCATACGTTTCATCACAGATTAAAAGTAAATGTTCAGGAGCCTCAAACAAAGTCTTATTAATTCCAGTTGTGTGGTATTTGATAAGATCATCTCTGATGGAAGCCGATCTTACTTAAGTTGAAAAATGGAAGCCAGCATTTTAGTCAAATTACCTGAGTGAAGTTTCAAAAAGAACGCGACGATCGCTTGAGCGATTGTACGGGTCTGCCTGCTTCGCATTTAAGACAAAATGTCTCTTAATTGTATAATATTCTCCCATGTTAAACCTGTAAAGATAAAAAGCTCTTTTCCGGAGAAAACCTAATCTCCGACTTTATCATAAAGTATAAAATCACATTTAATGGAGAGATGCTGTATTATTTTCTTCAACTCCGAAGCGGTAAAATTTGACGAATTAGAGTGTACCTTAAGGATGCTAAGGTTTTCGTCTTTGAATCGATTTCGGATTAAATGGCTTTGGCAACATCAAATATGTGCTGGTTTGTGGATTCGCATTTTGATTCAAGATTGCAAATGAGCTTTTTCTGGAATGACGGTAATATTTTTTGTGGCAGAACAAACACAGCGATACTTGTGAGTCGATATAGTTCTCTGAAGTAGAACTTCAATCCTCTTATACTTTAATTCATCTACTTCAGGCTTGAGTGGTATATTAACTGCCGTATCATCAGAAGTTGATTTAAGATGATAGCTTTCGTTTTTACAATCGAGCTTGTTTCTTTTATATTGAAAAAGTCGACATTTTCCACGCCAAAAATCGTTCAACACGATTGTTTGTGGGAGCTTATCAGCGTAATTCCTTGCTTCATCTTCAGCTTCAATTTTTTTGCTTCGACTAGATGCTTTATTACAGAACTCATTACACCCAGCGCACTTATGGTTCTTCAATGAATCCGACATTTAACACTGTACCAAGGCAAATGTAGTATAGTAAAGATTGAACCAAGTAACCACGTATATCCAACTAATTTCGCGTGTGTAGTTGAGTAAAAAGTGAAAAAATTGTAAGCAATATCTATTCAAGCGACTTCTTCATTATGCGCTAAATCATGAACGTCGTATGATTCGAAATATAAGAATACCACAACATGCAACGTTAAGTTGCATTAGCAGATCAAAGATTGAAAATGAGGGTTTGTGTTATCGAAAGAAATGTACACACAATATACGCACGTCGAAGAACAAGCCTTTTCTCATACTACAGGAAACAATTAATGTGTACGTTTAATGCACGCATTAGGCGTACGATAACGAGCGCGAAGCACGATAGCATACCCGCAGGCTCTAGGCCCGTTCAACCTTGGCGCGAAGCGCCGCGCAATAGTAATGTACCCGCGTAGCGGGCATATTTTTTCAAAAAAGGGATTCCTAATTTTTCCTATCCTTTTTGTGATTCGATAGAGCTCAGTAATATCTTGAAGTACTTTCTCGTTTGCTGTTTCAAATTGAAAGATAAAAAAGTTATGCAACTCTTTGTTTGTCGATATTTCCCTTCTGGGTGTCGCGCCTTTCGTTGATGAGGATTTTTTGCAGATGGTTGCTTTTTTTTTAAACGTTCCGTTACTTCCAAAACAGTATTCTCCCAAATAGTTGCTTTTTTAAGCGCTTTATTAACGATTCAATACAGATGGGTAATAGCTCAAAAGTAATTTCTTGTTTTTTTCCCCCCTCCAATAAATGCGTTGATATCAAGCAGTGTTTTTTATCTTCGGTAACTAATTTTTAATTTTCAATGTTTCAAATGCATTTTTTTTACTTTCTCGAGCGTCTAAGTCTAATGATGATTTTTGTAGTTTTACACTGTCTTCGCCGTATTGTAAGGGTTTGTAAGATTTTTGTAATCCCCAAACCTCTTCTTAGGTAAGATTTTATTGTTTTTACTTAATATATCAATAATATATCAACTATCTTCATTATAAGCTATATTTCAAAGGATTCCACGGAATTTCGAAAGATTTGAAACATTTCCAGTGATTTGAAGTGATTTATACAAATTTCAGGGGTTTCTAAGGCATTTTAAAGGACTACAAAGTATTTCAAAGAATTATAAAATTTTTACCGAACTCATAGCGAATTCGGTCATCGCGCACTGGTGCACTCCAGAGCACTCCGACTTTCTCCGAAGCCACTCGGAGGGAGAAGCAAAAAGTGAGAAGAAGTAAGAAGGAGCAGGTCGGAGTGCTCTGAAGTGCACCAGCGCAGGATAACCGAATTCGCTATTAGCGAGCTTTTCAAATTTTTTAAAGAAATATTATGATACTTTGAGGAGTTTTCAAATATTTCCAGGATTTACAGCATATATAGGGTTCGAGAGTTTGAAGACATTACCCAGTACAATTTCAGAGAAAATCTCATTTTTTCAAAGGTTTTTACAGGATTTCAAAGTACTTCAAGTTGTTTAATCAGCTTTGACGAGATTTTAAGAAATGTTAAAGCATTTCTGGGAATTTTGACGAATTTTAAAAGATTTAAAGCGCTTTTGACGATTTCACGGGATTTCAAAAGATTCCAAAGTATGTCCACGGATTTTAGAGGATTTCGTATGATTTCGAAGCACTTAACGGAATTTTGAAAGATTTCGGAAAAATATAAAGGATTTCATAGGATTGAAAGAGATTCAGAAAGATTTCCACGGATTTAAAAGACTTCAAAGAATTTAAAAAGTTCAATGAATTTTGAAAAGATTCCATATATATCAAGGGATCTTGACATATTTCGCAACATTCCATAGAATCTCAAGGATTTTAACAGATTTTTAGAGATTTAAAAAGATTTCACGGAATCTGAAAGAATGTTAAGGGATTTCCACAGTTTTTAAGAGATTTCCATGGTACTAAACAGTTTTAAAGGGATTTCAAGAGACTATGTACGATATCCATGGAATTCAAAGGATTTTAAGAAATAAAGCACATCATAAATAATAAATAAAACAAATAAGAATTTCACGCATATAATTGAAAAGAGTAAACTTACGCGAGAAGTTCTTTGGACTCCCCACCTCCCTGTGTAGGGATACGTAACGTTTTCCGGATTCTCTCCACCAAAAAAGTCTTACGTCATTAATGAACGCTTCCTTAGTATCTTCTACGAAAGCAAAGGATTTTAATTTCAAATTGGACAATATTTGTTGTACTTCATGTATGTACTATCTAAAAAATGGTATCGAATTATGTAATTGAATTCAGAGAATACAAAGATAAATTGTTTGGTCTTGTACGCTTATTTAATTAAAAAATCAAATGTTGAATTAACCATTCCTTTAAATTCAAATTGCTTTATTCGTAAACATTCAATATTTAAATTTCTCAATTCTATAATCGTTCATTATTTTTAATTAATTCTTTTTGTAATACTCTATAGTTATAATTATTCAATTTGTGATAAGTCGAACCTAATTTATTTGTTTATTTTGTATGTATAATGAATTCCGAAGTCATTTCTCCCTGGGACTAAAATATCCATACATTTTAAAAGAATTTCTATTACCTATTTCTTGATATGCTCAAACAAGCAATTTTTGAAGAAGAAACAAACTGCATTATTAACATCACGCAAAAAACAGTTTCTGCATAAAGCAAAGTAGATATTATATCCAAAAATATACTCTTCTACCTCCTAGTTCAATCAAATTAACTAAATCGATCAACTCAACGCATTCACTTCCATGGTCTTCATGGTGCATTTCCTTTTTGATGTTGATTAATAGCATAGTATCAAGTTTACTTATGTGAGAGAAATGAGAGAACAAGTAGATTGTTCAGCCTCTTTGAAGCACAAAGTTGTGCTAAGCTTTTTAATTTCTTGTTGAATATTCATATAATTATTGTAAAACTCACTATTTTATGTATTTTCTTGTTTCATTTTTCGTACTATTATATGAACATTCATAGAATCATCCAAATAGAATTATAATACATATTGAAGACAAGTTCATTGAAGCTAGAAATTCGTGGTGAACGTCGATTAGGATTTACATTGATGGTTACACATCAATTCAGTAGAATAGAACCTACATAGATAATAATAAGGGCCTTTGCAATTCATGATGGTAGTAGGTAAATGAATAAGCACCAGTAACTTTACTAATATATTTACTATTTGTTATGCAGGAAATTTATTAAAAATTGTTAAATGGAAATCTAAATAGGTTTTATTATATATGTGATATTTATTTTTAAAATGAAAATAGTGAAACACAAAAAAAAATCCCGGAATATAAAAATGTTGCAAACAGTTGACAAATAAAGGATTTGACAAATGCAAACCATCCATTATGCAACGTTTTGATACGATTTTCCTGCTCAATTTAGGACGTTGTAATTTTTTGTGACATAAATGGAAAGCAGTAAAAATTGAAAAACTAATTAAAGAGTGTTAGTAATGTGTATTACTCATTACGTTCGACCATATCTAAAATTAACTAATACTTGAACTACTTCATAGTGAGCAAATGCTAAATTTACTGTATACATTTAACTAAAGCCTTTATCGTTAATGGGGTCATTCACAAGATACGTGATAATTCAAGGGGGGGGGGGTCTTTCAAAGTATCATTCTCCGTGTTAAGTGCAATGGAGAAAGCATTACGCTTGGGAGGGGGGTGCTTAAAGTTTGTGAAAAATGTATCACGTATTTTGTGAATCGCCCTAATCTAATTTTTTGATTTTTGTTAATTAAATGTTTAGCCTTAATTGTTAAATAAATTATAAAAACTGATTTGTAAATTCATTTGTAAGCGCAAATATATCTGAAACTAAAACAATCTGACCAAACAAAAATAAGTATTTGCGACCTTTTATATCAAAGTATATCAAAGTTTGATGAAAAAATGAATTTTAGATTTGTCACAATCATTCGAAGATTACCTGCCAATTCTAAAAAATTGACATAATTTTTGTTCAAAGAGCAGTTTTTACAAAACCAGCATATATATTCGTGATTTTCTTGATTTTTACATATTTCCTGAGTTTCGTTCTCGCTGGACTACTCTTTCACATTGAACAATATATTTTTTTTAAATCTGATTTTTGCGTTTTTCTCGGTAATCGCAAAAGGTGTGAGGAAATGTTGAGGTGAAAGTAACCACATATAGAGAAGTTCTACAGAAAATACATACATACAAGGTGCTATTTTCTGATATCTTGCATCGTTTACGAGAAAAAGATAAAAAATTATATTTGAAAAAAGTGACCTCGTCCACAAAAAGGGTTAAGGTTATAATAGCCTTATTTATAATAGCATTAAAAAGTTTGGAAGCCAATATTAAAAAGGCATCCCATTAGTTTTTTGCGGTCTAAAACATTTTAGAGGCCGGCAAAATTTTTGTCTACAAACAATATTTTACTCTTTCAAATTAACAATGCAAGATACACGGAAAAAGTTGAATTTTGAAATTTTAAATGACTGAGTCAACCACTCTAGGGTAGGGCCAAACGTATGTCATAAATTGGAAGTACCGTCGTTAGAAACTTTGATCGATACATATTTGAAAGTAGGCAGAATCGTAGAAAGTACAAAAGACTTTCAATGAAAATGTGAAGACCAGAGGAATAGAGTTCTTAAAACACACATACAGTAATGCTTCCAAGCCAGTCAATGACATTTTTATTGACCATCCCATCATTAAAATTTGATAGAGCGAGTCAATGAAACTTTTGATGACTACTAACGCGTTTTCAGAAGACAGTGTTTATATATATCATCTCACGGTCGTGAGACGTGGTTAAAGCTGAAATTTTACCGCGATTTCGCTGGGAGCGTGTGCAATTTTTAAGATAAGAACCTGCTCCCGGCGAAATCCTGCGGTTGTCCTTATGAAAAACTTTTAACTATATATACATATTATCGCACGGTTTTGACCCTATGAAAAATCGACAGAAATTCTGCGGCGGGATTCGAACTACTTAACACCGGTGTCTAATGCAGCGAGCGCAACTTATCCCTAACAACTGAACCCCACAGCTAACCTACCACATGGAATATTTTGCATAAATCCTAGCAAAGAGGCGAAGCACGGTACTGCAGGGCCGTTTGAAAAATACCTGGCCCCCGTTTCAACGCATGAAAATTAAATTTTATGAAATAAAATTTTGAATTATTTTCTTTCCAAATTCAAATTTCAAGTCATCTGTGAAACCAGTACAAGTGAGGTGTCCTTTTCCTCATAGGCAGAGGGGGGCTAACGCAGAGATTAATAGGGCCTCACCCAACTGAGAGGTTTAGGAACATGAATACTCGACCACTTTAGTGGAGAAGGCTATTTATTTGAAATTTTTACAGGGTTTCTACCCTAAACTCACTTGATCCGTTCAACTGGAGGCATCTATTAGAATAGGTTACAACGATCTGTCTTTCCCCAGAGAAAGGCGTACTACTACGGACTACAATCGCTTGGGCACCAAGACTTCCCATAGACTTCGGCCAGAATTTTTTTCTTTCGGGGCAAACACTTGTTCATGGAGGGGTTCTTGGTGGGCCCGCTAATCCAGGTCCATCTTAGAAGAAGCGACCCAGAGCTATTCTAGGAGACCCGGAAGATAAGTCATTCAATTAATCCAGATCCAACTGCGAAAGGAGACCCCGAGCTAAGCTAGGATACCCAGGGAATGTTTTATGTAGTTAATCCCGATCCTGATGAGGAGAAGAGACCCGGAGCTAGGTTAAGAAACCCTGAAGGTACTTAATCCAGATCCTTCTGAGAATAAGGGACCCAGAGATAAGCTAGGGAACCCGGGAAATGTTTTATGTAGGTAATCCCGACCCTTCTGAGAAGAAGAAACCCGGAGCTAAGCTAAGAAACCCAGAGTGTATTTGAATAAATTAATTAATAGCGTCAATAAATCAATCCAGATCCTTGTGAGGAGAAGAGACCCAGAGCTAAGCTAGGAAACTCGGTAGGCATATAATTTAATTAACTAATCGCGTCAATTAATTATGTGGATCCTTCTGAGGAGAAGGGACCCGAAGCTCAGCTCGGCCACTCAGTGGGCATTTAATTAAAATAATTATTCGCGTTAACTAATGAATTTAGATCCTTCTGAGGAGAAGAGACCCGAAGCTAAACTAGGACACTCGGTAGGCATTTGATTTGAATAATTAATCGCGCTAACCAATTCATCTGAATCCTTCTGAGGAAAAGAGACCCGAAGCTAAGCTGGGGGACTCGGCAGGCAATGAATTTAATTAATCAAATCGCGTTAACCAATTATTCCGGATTCTTCCGAGGAGAAGAGACCCGCAGCTAAGCTACGGTACTCGGTAGGCATTCAATTTCATTAATTAATCGTGTTAAGTAATTAATCCGAATCCTTGTATTTGAAGTGTTTAAGGTGTTTAATTTAAAGAATTAATTGCGTTAACTAATTCCTCCGGATCCTTTTGAGGAGAAAAGACCTGCAGCTAAGATGGGGAGCTCCATAGGTTTTTAAATTAATTATTCGCGTTAACTGATTAATCCGGATCCTTCTGAGGAGAAAAGACCCGAAGCTAAGCTGGGGAGCTCAGTAGGTGTCTAATTTAGTTAACTAATCGCGTCAATCAATCGAATAATTGCGTTAAGTATTTGTTCCGGATTCTTCTGAGGAGAAGGGACCCCAAACTAAGCTGGAAAACTCGATAGCCTTTTAATTCAATTAATTAATCTCGTTAAGCAATCAATCCGGATTCTTCTGAGGAGAAGAGACCCGAAGCTAAGCTGAGGAACACGGTAGGTGTTTAATTTAGTTAATTAATCGCGTCAATCAATTAATTTGGACGCTTCTAAGGAGAAGAGTCCCGAAACTAAGCTGTAAAACTCAGTAGGCATTTAATTTAATCAATTAATCGCGCTAACCAATTTAATCCGGATCCTTCTGGGGATAAGAGACCCGAAGCTAAGCTAGGACACTCGGCAGGCATTTCATTTAATTATTCAAATTGCGTTAACCAATTTACCCGGATCCTTCTGAGGAAAAGAGACCCGAAGCTAAGCTGAGAAACTCGGTAGGTGTTTAATTTGATTCATTATTTGTGTCAATCAATTAATTCGGATCTATCTGAGCAGAAGAGTCCCGAAACTAAGCTAGAAAACTCGGTAGGCATTTAATTAAAAATAATTAATCGCGTTAACCAATTAAACGGGATCCTTCCGAGGAAAAGAAACCCGAAGCAAAGGTCAGGAACTCGATAGGTGTCTAATTTAATTAATTAATCGCGTCAATTAATTAGTTTGGATCCTTGTGAGGAGAAAAACCCGAAACTTAGCTAGAAACCTCGGTAGGCATTTAATTTAATCAATTAATCGCGTTAACCAATTAAACTGGATCCTTCTGAAGAGAAGAGGCCGAAGGCTGAGCTGGGAAGCTCAGTAGGTGTCTAATTAAGTTAATTAATCGCGTCAATTAATTAATTCGCATCCTCCTAAGGAGAAGGGACCCGAAACTAAGCTAGGAAACGCGGTACCCATTTAATTTGATTAATTAGTCGCTTTAAGCAATTATTCCGGATTCTTCTGAAGAGAAGAGACCCGAAGCTATGCTGGGGAACCCGGTAGGTGTTAAAGTTAATGACTTAATCGCGTCAATTAATTAGTTCGGATTCTTCTGAGGAGAAGAGACCTGAAGACAAGCTAAGAAATTCGGTAGACATTTAATTTAATCAATAAATCGCGTTAATTAACTAAGTCCGGTGGTGATTTGGTCTATGTGACACTTACAAGTTGCCCCGTTTCCGGAGAGTCCACTTTCATGGCTGACAGTCCGTCCTCTGGAGGAAGAAGGATCCGGACAGGAGTGAGAAAAACAAAAATGAACAGCCAAAATAAGAAGGTCCTTTTTTACAATTAAAGTTTTCGTTTTAATTGTTCACTTTGCTAAAGGCGAGAGAGAATACAATGTTCGACGGGCCTTGCTTCCCTGGTGCGCTCGTAGTGCTGCGCGTGGAGAAGCGAGGTACCAGTGGCGCTGGCGCGAACCTTTCGAAACGCCAAGCATCGTCGAAACGGCAATTTCGCAGAAAAGAAAACAGATTCCTGTTCCCACTAGAATACTATTTCGTGGAAATAGCATTCTGGTGAAAAGAACACTGGCATCACATGTAGAAAGTCTTGCTTTTAAACTTCTCCTAAATGTTCAACTATAAAAGTCGTGGAATTGAAGTTCTTAAATTTTTAAACTCTTCACTTTCAATCATTCAACTTCAAGAATTTATGGTAATGAGTAAAAGAAATCTACTTTTTCCTGTTTTTTCTTCATTAAATTTAAGTTTGGTAAATTTTTTTTTATGATATTCAATTCTGAATGTGTCTATTTTGAAAGTTTGCAAGATTTTTAAATATTTTTATTTAAAAATAGCAAATTACGAGCTCAGAAAATTAGAATGCAACATTTTGAAATGAAAACCCTAATAATTATTCATATTTTAATTTGCTTCATCAAAATGGAAGAGTTTTTATTTTGAAGCTGTCGAGCCTTCATCGATCCAAAGTTCTTTACTTTTAAAGTGATAATTCTTTTCATATTCAAGCTTTCAATTGTACATGATTAAATTTTAAACGTTTCAATTGTCTAGCAACTCAAGCTTTAATTGCCGGTGACTGCGACTTTATTCAGACCTATATACACTACTTCACAGATGAACGTCACTACGTGTTAACACAGGCATCCAATGTAGCTGCCATTGTGCATATATAGATAACGTAGACGACACTCAACGAATTTCTCGATAACTCGTAAATCAGTTATTCGTTTCTGTGCTAGGAAGTTATTGTATTTAAAATCTTTTGGAATCTGGAGGACTTTTTGTAAAAAATGGAATGCTTGTCTAGAACATTGTCAAAATCTGCAGAATACAAATTCGCGAACTAATGTTTCTAGATTGCTTATTTTATATTTTTTAACTCTTCTCTAAACATTTTTGCCTACCTTTCTTGGTGTCGGATAAAAATTCAAAAATTCGATTTTTTAAAAATAATTTTTCTTCAATGTGAACCAGTGGTTTACCAATAAGGAAACTCAGGAGATATGTATACATATGAACATATATTTAAAAGTATGTTAAGAATCGAGGTTTGAACAAAATCCACTTTCAAGAATTTTAGAAAAACAGCAGCCATTTTTCAGAATTTTTTATTTTTTCATTCGAAAGAGTAAGAATTTTTACGTCAAATAAAAGAATGATATCCCGGAAAATATTGCATTTTGAAAAGAAAATGTTGTCCTTTTTTGAGATTTCGCAGGTCATCTTCCAATAATCGAAGAAAAAAAATTTGTGCGCAACTGTGAAATACGTGTGCCTTCATTTTCACTTTAGAATTATATATCCAAATAAAAAATCATTCTGGCACCATGTTCTGGATTTTTCTGAGAATTTCGCCCAATTAAAATGAAATTGCTCATTCCACATTTAACATTCAACAACTGACTTTTCATTTGTCACGTATCAATATCTTTTTCGTCATATTCACGTCATATGTCGGAGCTAACTTCAAGTGAGCTCTGAAACAAGACTTGTTATAATTTTGAATTATATATTTTAAAAGAAAATCTAGACATTCTAGTTTGCAAAAATGTTTTTTTTTTGCTCGTTACTACACCTAAGTCGTTGTTTATATAATCGTTTTATTTTATTTTAGTTATCTTTGAAGCGATAAGCACGGAGCTGGACGGAGCGATCCCTATGAGGTCATCAGTTAGATGTACAGATTCGAAGTACTATCCCGGTGTGTTATGTGAGTGTATGTATGTGTGTGTGTTCATTACTCGAAATTAGTCAGCGATCACCGAGCAAGGGTCCCCCGCAGGTGACTCAAGCGCAAAGAGATCGCTGACTCAGTTTCCAATCTTCTCATAGTCGACTTTGACCCCCAAGGCTAGTCTCCTCGAAATGGGGCCTAACACCTTGGTATGTAACCAGCCTCTTCTGAGAGGACCTATAGCTTAAGGTGGGTTCTGAACCACCGGAGTCCCGGTTAAAGTGTATGGAAAACTCTCCATTGGTACCGACTCAGGGATCGAACCCCCGTTCACATGCATGGAAGCCTGACGCGCTATCGTCTGAGCCGCCGAGGCTCCCTTCTTAAGAACATACAAATATAAAAACATAATTGTACTCCTAAACTTTTTTTTAAGATTTGCTGAAATTCCGGGACCTTCGCAATACAATAGAAAAAAATATATTATAGAGATGAGATGAAAATATTAAAAACCTGGGCACAAGGAAAAATATTTTTTTAATCAATTTTTTCTTTAACCCCGCTTTTAATGGGTTCTTCATCACCAAAATTCAATGAAATAGCAATATACATTAATACGAGGAAGACAGAATAATTTATGTTGTGTGAAACATTTTTTTATATTTGCTTACATGTAATCAGAAAAAACATATAGTTGAATAAATTAAACTTTTCTTATTGGGAAAAATGTTACGCATATATTACTCGTAGGACGGTAATCCTGAAATTAACATTAACTAAGTTTTTTTGACTATTCTTGCAAATATTCGACAAATTGATTTCAATAATTGTTATTTTATACATTTAAAAGTTTACCAATTATACATATTATATAATATTGGAAACCGTAATATTAATAAATGACTCACTCTCTCATCATGAATAATACATTTGCCGAGTGCATGCTTCGCTTGAACATTTCAAATGAAAAAAAAAGATTATATATATATATATATATATATATATAT
>JAABKJ010001875.1:0-29295 GCA_011634705.1 Andricus grossulariae
AACCGCATCATCGATCCAGCAAGGATCAATCCGATCTAGAGTACCTTGGCTTCATCGCCCGAGTACCAATTCGCAAAGGCACGCACCCGATCTTGGCTTTTCCGCCCGGCCTCGGGCTGAACGGCCTGTAAGTTTGTGAAATAAACCCTTTTTAGATTTACTTCGTTTTCCATAATTGACTTCACCCGTTCTCTCGACGATCCAATTCCTTACCTTTCCCTTAATTTGCGAAATCCCTCACAAATTTGGCGCCCTGATTAAAAAAAAAAACACAATCCCACCAACAAATCCTCCAGGTCGAGAAACGTAAGTCTTATTTTAATTTTAAATTGTTTAAATTGTTGGAGAAAGTGTTGTTGAAAATGATTTGAGGTGTAATTTTTTGTATCTTGTTATTAGAAAAAGTGCGGGTAGAATATGCAATATAGTTCGATAAAGTGCAGGTAGACCTGTATAAATGTCCGTTGAAAAATAGTTAGTATACTTCGCGTGCTCGCATGCCCTGCCATCTTTAAAAAAATGAAAATCACCCTGAGAAAAAACGCCTTATCTGTACTCCTTATAGCATTATTGGATAAGTGAAGGGTCTAAAAATCAAGAATAAAAACAAAATACGTAGAAATCGAAAAGATTAACGGATAGGAAAAAACTAGGAAAAAATCGAAAGAAAATTATACCGTTTATAAAAACCGAGACGCTCGCCGGATTGAACGTGCCGGTTTTTAGTTAGCCGTAGAAACCCCTGAGCTAAGCCCTATAGATTAAAAAGGAAATAAGAATAGAAAAAGTCGAATGCAACCAGGATCGGGAAAAATAAAAATTATTCCGAAAATGGCAAACCCGGTTGAAAATGTAAGAGGTAATAGGGAAAATTATGTAATTCCAGAAATTGTACTCGAAGAAAATAACGCACAAGCAAGTGCGAATAATTTAGAAAACGAAAACAGAGATAGGCAAACGATCGAAAACGTAAATAGAGGAGAAAATATGAAATGAAGCTTAGAATTCGTAACGGTCAGGGGAGAATTAGAATGGAGGGAAAACAAAGAAGTCAGGCGACAAGTGCAATCCCAAGAACGAAAAGACAAACACAAACGGATACTGAAAGTACCCCAAATGCACACAGGACTAGACCGTCCTTCACACAGACATAAAATTGGTATACTGTCCCTCAATACTGAGAATACATTAGGTAATTGGAGAATAGAAAACGAGAACAGTATGACTTTTGAAAGTCAGAAGTTAGAAAGAAATAGGATAGATAACGAAATAGAAGCAAACAGAAAAGAACTCAAAATCTTAGAAAGAGACAAAAGACACTTAGAATTGAGTAGTCTAGAAAGAGAAGAAACTCTTAGAAAAGAAAAAGATAGAATAGATAGATAAAGAGCAGAGAAAGCGAGAATAGGTTGCGAAAGACTGCGAATAGAGATAGAAACGCAGGAAAAGGAAAACGCAAAAATTAATGACAGAACTTTTGAAGTCGATTTGGTTTTAGAAAGTAATAATAAATTTTGGAATTGTGCAGAAGAATGAATTAATTTTGAAGAGAATAAAAGCGATAAAATTAAAATAAAAGAACTTTCAGAAGAGATTAAAAATTTAAATGATAAAATGGATACATTTTTAAATACAACAAAAAAGGTAGTGAATCAAAGTAATAAGATACGAAATAATACTGTTCATTTCGAAGAAACAGAATTTGAATTCATCGACCAAAGACACATGTTGACAAATGCAAGGAAAAGAAAGCAAGCAAAAGAAGCAGCGATCACGGGAACAGATACTCGACACCGAGACCGGTGCAAGGGCAATAAATTTAGGGATCCCGGAATCGAGTCTTGTTTTTCGGAGGATTCGAGTCCTTGCGTTCGAGAATCGATGTTTTGGAGTCGACGCCGCCTACCTGGAATCGGATCCAGAATCGACTCTCGACGCCGGGATTTGACTCCGAGAATCGAATGATAGATATTGAGAATTAATTTAGGTAAATATTATTAATTTTGAATAATATTAGATTCAATTAATTATTTAAATTGTTATTAACATTAATTCATTAATCAGACATTTAGATTAAAATTAGTATGTATTTTAATTAAAATTAAATATTAACTTAAATAAAATTTCAAATATTCATGGGCTTTTATAAAGGGATGAATCGGAGTCGAAGATTCGATTCCCACGGTTGATTATTTGATTACCGGAACCGACAAATTTTTGCAGAACCGAAGAATCGGGAATCGACGCTATCTTTCGGTTCCGGAACCCTAAATCAATTATGCGAAAATAAAATGTGCCTCAAGTCTGAACAGAAATAGAAAGTAGAATAGATAGAATTAGAGAGAGCGATAGGGAACGAGAGGAAATGATAAAAAGTAATAGTAATGAAATTCCAGCAACTCTTTTTCCATTCAGAATGATTCAAACGCCATTCCAAATAATGTCAAACTTTAGAAAACTAAAATTTAATGCCACGACCAAGCCTAGAATGGCAATTACGAAATACTTATGAAAATTTGAGAATTGAATATAAAGTTTATATTCCCAGAAATGCTTTTTCAAATTTTTCGGAATTAAAAATATTGGGAGGAGAATGGGAAGCAGAATTGGCAAAGTCTGATATGAAAGGTCAACAACTAAGCATTTTAGATCAAGATAATAGGAAAAATGATGAAACATATCAGGGATAATGAAAAAGGTGAAATGAATCCATGTGCACAGGATCTCATGAATCCAAGTTTAGGAAACCAAAATTTAAGCTATAGATCGCGAGAACCCATTGCATGCTACAATTGCGGGAAATTAGGCCACTTTCAACGTGATTGTTGGTATATTATAGATCAGGGAAACGCAAGTGGTGGTTATTAAAGACGGATAATAACCAACAAAATCGAACACCGTCAGAATTACTTGACATAGACACAAACGATTCGAGCGAAACAAGATTTCGCCTTATGATAGATTTTAAAAATCATGAATTCAGAGTGTTAGTTGAAAACGGTGCAACTCACAATTGCACAGCAAGTGCAATTAGAAAACTTGATTAGAAGAAAAGTAATAGATCAGGGAACAGAATTAAAATCGACACACTTAACTTGCCATAAAATTGATGTCCAGGGACATAAACCGATTAAACAAAGATATTATTATGTATCACCAAAAATAAGAGAATTTATGTATGAGGAAGTAGATCCACTTTTAGAGGAGAAAATTATAGAAGCATGTAATAGCATTTGGTCGAATCCTATAGTAATGATTTAAAAACCTAATGGGAAATATAGATTTTGTTTGGATTTTAGGAAAGTTAATCAAATAACGAAGAAAGATTTATACCCAATACCTATAATGTCTGAAATATTGGATACATTAAGATCAGCAAGGTACATGTTTGAAATAGATCTTCGTTCAGCATATCGTCAGATACCTTTAGACGAGGAATCTAAAACAATAACAGCATTTATAGTCCCGGGCAAAGGAATGTATCAGTTTAATAGAATGCCATTTGGATTAACAAATGCTCCTGCTACACTCCAACGCCTCATGGACAGAATAATAACACCAGAATTAAAACCGCATGTATCATTTAGTATTTAGAAATTGTTCTAGATAAAATTGAAAATTCAGGTTCAACAACAGGTTTGGACGAATGCGAATTTAGTTTTTCTGAAACAAAATACTTAGGATTTAAAGTAAATGAAAAAGGTTTACAAGTAGATGATAAGATAAAACCAATTTTGAATTTTCCAAGGCCAAAAAACATAAAGCAAATACAAAGATTAATAGGAATGGCATCGTGGTATAGAAAATTTATTCAGAAATTTGCAGAAATTATAGAACTCCTGCAAAAGCTATTCGAAGAAAGAAGTAAAATGGGAATAGAGTGACAAACAGGAACAGGCATTTATTAAATACTTACTAAGAACAGCACCAATTTTAGCCTACTCTGATTTGGGAAGTCCATTTCAACTCGAAACAGATGCTAGTGATACAGGTTTAGGAGCCGTATTGACACAAAAAATAAACGGTGATCATTTTGTGATAGCATTTTCAAGTAGAGGTCTGAATGGCGCAGAACTTAAATATTCTGCTTCGGAAAAAGAGTGTTTAGCAGTAGTCTGGGCAATAAAGAAATTCAGACCCTATCTAGAGGTTTATTCGTTCAAAGTTATTATAGATCATATGGCCTTCAAATGGCTGCATAACCTAAAAACCCCAACAGGTAGATTAGCACTATGGGCTCTAGAATTATTGAAGTATGATTATGAAATAATGTATAGAAAGGGAAGTTTCAACCATGTTTCAGATGCGTTATCAGAATGGAATGAAAATGAAATAAAAGTTTCAAGTATCATCGCCGGTATAGTCGAAACCGAGGAAAAAGATTTTAAAGAAATTGAAGATAATTGGTATGAAAATAAAATGACACAGGTTAAAAATAAACTAAAAGAAAATCCAAACTGGAGAATACGCTGTAGTAAATTATATTTTTATAGACCCGACCCTTTGAAATCAAGGTTAAATTTAGATAGCAACCCGTGGAAATTAATTATACCAAAAGAATTACGAGAACAAGTCTTAATTGAGGATCATGACAATAAAGTCATTTAGGTATGGAAAAAACTTATGCAAAAATTTCCGAAAATTAGTTTTGGTCCGGAATGTACTCTGAAACATCAAGGTACGTGAAGAAATTTGACATTTGCCAAAGGATCAAACCGAAAATAAATAATCAGATGGGTTTAATGGAAAAGAGAATAATTGAAGAACCGTGGAGATCCGATATGATGGGTCCGCTATCATAAACGTATAATTTCAAAATGAGGAACTCCTAGAATTTTATTTACAGATAACGGAAAAGAATTATAAATAAATCAATAATTCATGTAGCTATAACATTTGGTATAAGACATTCAAAAACTCCTAAATATCATGCGCAAGCTAACCAAACTGAAAGATGTAACAGATCAATTAAAGCGGCAATAAAAGCGTACATGGAGAAAGATTATAAATTATGGGATTAAAATTTAGATGCTTTACAATTTGCGTTAAATACGAGTAAACATTCTTCAACAGGTTTCACCCAACCTTTTTTAAATTTAGGTAGAGAACTCCAACCAATTCAGGTGTTGTATAAATATTTAGATGGTAAAAACGAAATTGAATTCCAAGAGTCCGAAAAATGGGCTGATAGAATGCGAAAATTAAAAATAATTAGAGAAGAAGTAGTTAAAAATTTAGATACTGCAAATGAAACACAATCTAGCTATTATAATCTCAGACGTAGACCGTTAAGTTTTGAAATTGGCGAACACATTATAAAAATCGATAAAACATCAAATAAAGGGGAAGGAATAGCCAAAAATTGAGTAAGCATTTCGAATGACCATTTTTCATTGAAGCAAAAGTTTCACCCACAATTTACGAAATAAGAACAAAAAATGGGAAATCATTTGGTAATTGGAACGCTAAAGATATTAAGAAATTCAACATTATAAAATAGATTTTCAATTATTTTTTGAATGGTATGCATGTGAATAATTTGAATCTTACACCACTGATACCGACAAAGTTGACACCAACATTTGCACTTAGAAAAAAATTTTAAAAGCACAGAAATAATATTTATTTCAAAAAATGGACGAAAATTGGTGGAAGAGAAAGTGGGGATGTATAATGAGTACGGATCAAGTAGAGGGGATCCAAGAATAAAAAATTTAGCAGAAGAGAAACGAATCCTCTAAAACATGCCCACAATGAAGGAAATAAGGAAGGGTCTATGGGAAAGGAAAATCAAGGAAGAACAGGAAAAGGAAAATCGATTAAAAGTAACGGCAAGAAAACAAGAAATGATCATAAAAATAACTCAGGAATCGCAGATGAAGGTATTAGAAAAAAAATTACTACAAGAAAAGTAAAGAGAACAGAAGGAAATAGAAAAAATGAGTAAACGTTTAAAAAATAGGCAGGAAAAGTGCGCGGAGGAAGCTGCAAGGAAAAGATAAGAGAAAAAAGTGGAAAAAGAAAGGAAATTAAGAAAAGAGGAAAAGGAGGAAAAGGCGAGAAAAAGAAGGAAGCAAAGAAAATAATGGAGAGAACCGAAGAGGAAAAAAGGAAACTATGTCCAATCCAGAAAATGCAAGGGGGTTCATCAACGGAATGGGACACATACGTTTAAAAAGCAAATAATGAAACTTTCCTACATAATAAATACCGACATTCAATTAATAAAACTTTTTCTACTCAATTACATACAACAGAAGCATTTACTCGAAACCCACACAACAGACAAAACTTAAAATGTATTTTTATTATTTTATTTTTGCACTTTTACTTTAAAATGACAATATTTTAATTGCTGGTAAATTAATTTAATTGAAGGAAACATAAATAACGCAAAGAAAATAAAGTAAATACGGCTATAAGAGACCAAGATAGAATTTTGATTAAAATAAAGTAGAATTTGGATATAAGTTACTTTTCAGAAAAAAGAACCAATGAGAAGAAAATAGCGAAAGAAGATATGAATCTCTTGATGGAAAAATCAGAATAGAAAATGAATTCAATAGTTGGAAGAATGATTAAAATCAAGATATTAGGCATTCCTTTCAGTAAGAATAGGATTTTTTTTGTTACAATTTTTTTTGAGAGGTAGGCTTTTTTGAATCATGTTACAGCAAGAAAAAGATGGAAGACATCAAGGTGTAGAAATGTCGTCACCGCGGGAGGATGGTACCGGTGGAGCTTTATATTTTTCACGACACCTACTGTGATCAAATTTCGAATAAGACCAAAAATTACCACACGGTTCCGGATTCGACAAAAACCAAGTACATCAAAGGCGGTTGGGTAGAAACGAATAAAAGATTCGCGGACATCTTGAAAATAACGGTTAAAGCAAACGAAATGACACAGGAAGAAGACAGCCAAATGATTGAGGAGGAACAAGAAGACGATTCGTATGTACAACTAGACATCTCGGAGGGAGAATCCTTACTTACATTCAGCGAGGAACTAGATAGGTGCGAGGAACTTTATAATAATAAACCTCGTCCCAAACAGATGGGGAGAGGTTATAACAAAGTTACAAGCACCCCGCTACCGTACGACCCTGTGGGCCTAGGGCCAGCAGTGGGAAAAGTACCATTTCTGATTCTAATACCCAAATCCTTGTCCTCGAGAGTCAGTCTTATGCTAACTGCTCAATAGAACCTCGAAAGTGCCCAAACCCTCGTTTTGCCGTAACGATGTCGCGCAATCTCCAAGATCCAAACCGAATCATCGATCCAGCAATGATCAATCCGATCGAGAAGTACCTTGGCTTCATCGCCCGAGTATTATTCGCTAACTCACTCACCCGATCTTGGCTTTGCCGCCCGGCTCGGGCTGAACGACCTGAGAGTTTGTGCAATAAACCCTTTTTATATTTACTTCGTTTTCCGTAATTGACTTCACCCGTTTTCTCGACGATCCAATTCCTGACCTTTCCCTTAATTTTTGAA
Source organism: Andricus grossulariae (assembly GCA_011634705.1). Classification (NCBI taxonomy): domain Eukaryota; kingdom Metazoa; phylum Arthropoda; class Insecta; order Hymenoptera; family Cynipidae; genus Andricus; species Andricus grossulariae. The sequence continues at coordinate 7,500 of JAABKJ010001875.1, forward strand.
ATCCCTCACACAATTTTATAAGTAAAGTTTTCTCGTAGTATTATCTTATCTTTTAAACTAAAAAACGATTGTTCCAGTATATTCCATTTTATTTCAATATGTCCTTATTTACCAAAAATGAGCCAAAAATTAACCCAAATCAAAAAGCCTTTTTGTCTATACACTGTAAAAAAATTAGTTGAAATTAAGTGACCAAATATTTTGCTAGTCTCCACAAAATTATTTTCATTCATTTATTTGTTTATAACAAATTCAAGGAATATTTAAACTTCTACAGTTCTGCTAAAAAATATTTGTAAATTATTGTCTCATTGATTCTAGATCTCTTTGAATTAATATTTTATCACAAACGGTATTCTTCAAAAGTCAAAAATCTTTCTTGTCATTTTGTTTTTGAAATACAAAAGTATTAAAAATCTTTTTTTTTCAATCGGCTGTAAAGGATCTATACAGAATTTCATCGAATTTCGTTTATAAAAAAATGTAAAAATAATGCAAATAATTGTGGTTTGATAATTATTTGGCCACAGGCACTTTAATTTGCCCTACTGAGCCGCGCCGCGCCGCGCCTACCTTCCGTACATTTCTCTGAGGAAAAAATAAAAATAAAACATGGCTTTTTTCGGGAAAAGCGTTTTTCATTTTTATTTTTTTCACAAAAATGTCCAAATTGTTTTTTAATTTTTTAATTTTGAAATGTATCTCAGAAGAAGTAAATCCCGACGTCGTTAGGATAAATCGGCCAGTTAGAACCCAGGATAGGCACCCATTATTTTTATTCCAAAATGTTGACAATATCTTCTACTGAATTCTGTAAAAAAAAGTATGTTGATAATGTCTTATTCATCTGAAAAGTGATTACAAAGTATAATGTATGATAATTATCGAATAGGGATCTAACTAATTTTTAAAATGGCGGCTGATACCAGAGGTTTAAATATAAAATAAAGATTGCGTAAGTCTAAGTAAACAATGAAATCAAGTTCATCCAGGTAAAAAGCCAATAGTTTAATCAAATAAAAAAAATTAAGTAAATCAGAAGAATTGACAGTAAACGAAAATACAATCTAAATCATAAACCGTTACTTCATTGTCGAAAACAGATACAAGTATTATAAACAAGAAATTTTTATGAATTTCACTAAATGAAGGGGTTAACATTTTTCTGTATTGTTTCTAAAATTAAAGTTATAAAGACTTAAAAGGATTCATAAAAACTCAAATAATGTGCAGAAATAGAAGGAAGAAAAAAATGATTTGCAACTTTCCGAATACGCAAACGTCAAAATGATATAATAGAATTTATTAGCCTGGTGTAAAAGTATCCATATATAATTATTAATTTTTTTTCTTGAAAGTGATATTTCAATGGTTAGAAACCTTTTTGAAAAACAGTTTCTACTTAATATATTATTTAATGCTGTAATTATATTTCACTATTTAGCACAATTAATAAATAAAATAATTCAATAGCCTTGCTTTCTGCTCTAGAGTTTTTTATTTCTGGTATAGTCGATTGTTTTTTTTAATAGTTTTTTATGAAACTTTAGGAGAGTTATGTAGATTGCGAAAAGCAAATCGTAAGAAATTGTTGCGTCACACAAACATTGGTAAATGTAATCTCATGGCGGATATTTGACACTTTGTCTTGTTTTTGTATTGTAATAATGTGTACATAGAGACTTGGATTACGTCATTCAATAATCAAACGAATGAATGTTTACCACTTTAGACGAAAATTTACAAAATAAAATAAAAACTTTTGAATTTATAGTAGAGATTCTCTATAGTGTTTGATTTGGAAATATAATTTTCTATGGTATGTAGTATTAGAATTAGTAATGACAAATGATCATTAAGTTGTGATCTCTCGCCTTCATGTTTTTTTTTTAATGACATAAATATTACCTCAAGTATCACATATTTTAGCCATAACAATTTTTTCATGACGACTTGAAATAAAATTTCGTTATCAGTGCTCAGGAAACCTGTATAAATCATCAAAATACATTTATTGTATGATCTGAAGTTGTGACGATATAAATCATAAATCATAAATCATCATGTAAATCATCTTGAATATTCTCATGCGTATTAAAATCAAATACTTTAATGTCTAGGATAAATATTCATTACGTGTCCATTCCTTGAGTACACATGTTTTTAATAACAAGTGTGTTTCGTGTTTGTAAAATTAGGTCATGAATAACGTCGTTTCGCCAATGCTCGCGAGAAAATCTATTCAGTTTGTACATGTTGAGATAACAGTGAGAAGCTCGCGTCTTTAAATAAGGAAAGGAAATTTGAGTGATAATTAGGCCATTATATATGAAGCAGCATTTTAAAAATTTACCAGTTAACGTTAAAAAAATTAGTGAAGAATCATTTTATCATATCGGAAGAAAATGAAGATTTTTCTCGCTGTTCTTCTAGCTGCCTATGTGGCTTTAAATGGTAATTGAGTACAATTATTACATCTCAAATAATAAAAAACTAGTAATAATGACTAAATTGAATGCATGTTGTGACAAACCAGTATTTTGATTGCCTAATTTACAATCCGTTTATGTTAATGAATGCGAGTTTTCAGTCTCCTGCCAGTCTCACCAATATAAATGTTATTGCAACATTTACAATTTATCATATAAACTATACAAGATGAGTTTTTTTTGTCTTTATCTTTATTTAAAAAAAGGAAATTTATTAAGTGTGTAGTTTTTAGTGAAATAGAAATTAATATTATATTTTTTTGAAGAACCCCTGAGACGTTCCGAAAGACCTTCAACACATGGTGACAACACCTTCTGTTCAGATTTTTTGTGATTTTCATTCCATTTTGTATTTTGAGACGAATTATTATAAATTTCATGGATTCTCTTTCTGATGATTTTATTTATTAATTGAAGTGCGTAATTAATTTGCACGAGAGTAATTTTTAGTTGATCTAAATTTACCTTACGGAATTTGATATCGCCCAATTAAACACATCTATCAATAAGACCTTTAATTAGACCAACTTTTTAAGAAAATAAATGATGGGAGTTATAATTCAAATAACGTCCTGACCAAGATATTTTCTTATACCAGTTTATAGTGAAATTACCTCCTGGATTTTTTATAATTATTAAATCTAGATAAGCAATAGAAATATTAACTTCTTTTTTAATAGTGAATTTGATTGAATTTTCTATGTTGTTGAAAGTGTTAAGGAGTTCATTTTTTGTTGAATAGGAACGATTGCTAAGATATCGGTCACATATCTTGTGTAAAGGATAGGGGTAAAAGTTAAATCATTAAAAGCCCTTTTTTTCGAAATCTTCCATTACTAATTTCGAAACAACAGGGGATAATGGAGAGCCCATGGGGCAACCTGAAATTTGTTTTAAAATTGTATTATTAAAAGAGAAAACTGTGTTGTTTAATAGTGTTTTAGTTTGACCTGAAATTGGTTTTAAACAATTAGATATGTATTTTGCTAAATTATAAGTTGGGGAACTTTCTGCGGAAACAATCAACCACCATTTTAAGTCTCGTTTATGGACTTTTGGGAGAGCGTATGCTTTAGAGACAATACTTTTATGTGTTTTTAATTTGTATGCCATGGTTTCATTTGTGAACATTTGTTTGTTTGATGTTGAATATGTGCTGGAATCAGGGCTTCTTTTCTACGTCTGATTAAGAAAGTGCGTTGCTCCTTCAGATTAACTAAAGTTCTATTAGTGCGTATCCAATTTCCTATAAGTTGTCTCGAAGCCTCATCATACTTTCTTTGTATGTAGTTTGAATAATCCATGATATCGCAGAACATGACTGACCTTGATTTAATTATCTATGTTCAGTGATTGAAGAAGGTCTGCAACAAGGTCGAAACGTACGTTGGTTTTTAAAGAAATTGACGAATAAATCTCGATTCTTGACAACTGAATCCACTATCACTGAATATAGAAAATTTATTTGTTTGTTTATTTATTAGAAATCGCTGGACAAGATATGGGAACAGGAGGAGGAGATGGAGGAGGAGGAACATCACAATTGATGAGTCAAATGATGATGATGCTTCCTATGCTCCTACCTATGATGATGCCTATGATGATGGGAGGAATGAATCCAATGATGGGAGGAATGAACCCAATGATGGGAGGAATGAATCCAATGATGGGAGGAATGAACCCAATGATGGGAGGAATGGATCCTTATGGAAATAATATGAATCAAAATGGAAATGGAAGACGCAGAAGACGTAGGCAGCGGTTTGAAGAAAACGAACATCATTATTCAGAAGGGCCGGGACGTTACAATGGAGGGCCGGGATATCATAATGGAGGAACAGGGTCACCTTATCCGGGAGCGACGGGACGCATTACGCCATATCAACGTCCTGCATATCCTCCAGGAGGAATGCGTCGTCCTGGATACCTTCCTGTGCGCCCTCAGCCCTACAACTCAAGACCATACGTAAGTTTGAGTGACTATCTGACCTACTGACTATCTTAATTGTTTCATAATTATACGCAAGGCACCTTGGCAATATTTTTTTTGTCAAATGCAGCTGAGCTTCTTGTTATAAAATGAAAACTTGACTTGTGATTTAAGTAAAGTCTTCCGTTATAAACATGTCGAGTATAACTAGATGTCCAGTGGAAGAAATCTGCAAACCAGGTTGACAAACCAGTATTATGCTTTGCCCTTGTATCGACGGCCAAAGCTCAATAACTTTAAAAAGATACAGTTAGTGATTTTGCATATTTCTTAGCTGGGATATAATTTCAAAGAGAGCTCTAGGTTTTTTCGAATATGAATTCTTTAAACAATTTTTTTTTTAATATCTCCGTTTAGCCGAGATTTTACTTACTCATATATATTTTTCCGTTCTAGAGCGCTCCTCTACGCAACTCCCCTGGGGGTTTCGCACGTAACTTTGAACATGGAGTTGGAAATGCTCTACATCATATCCCTGTAAGAGGGTAATTCAAATGAGAAAAGGGCATTATGAAGCAAAACCACACAGAAAACGTTTTCTGCTTCGATGTCGGGTCCGTATTGTCTAGGAATCCTGACCTTTTGACGCCCACATTTTGTGTCTCCTTTAGATCCTCGACAATTATTGTTAACCTGCAAACAATTTGTTATTGAAATTGTTTATCATTTGAATCCTATTTTAATTGTGCAATAGTTTTAAAATAAACCATTACTTACATTGTCGATTGTTTCTATTTTATTCTACATATAAATTTATTCTACTGTATAAACAACCTTAAGAAATAAGTAAACAAAGGCACTTTATTGAAAGAAAACTATCAAACAACCACCATGGGGTCCCGCTGGTATCAACTGTCATCCAAAAATGACACCAACTCTCAGTAGAACAGCGGCGTGTCCTCCATATTTTTAGCACGCCAGTATGGCTTTAAGGTTATGAACCAGTTATAATTTCGCACCTCCAAGAACACTGATCGCAAGGACAATTACTTGGACTGAATATTTTGGGTACAAGGAATTAAATAATTTCCAGAAATACCAAAGTTTTTTTATGAATTTCCATGGGTGGCAGGGGATTTTAACTAGATTTCGAAGATTTAAAGAAAGTTTAAGGATTTTTATAAGATTTCAAGAGATACGCAATGATTAAGTGATTTCAAAAGACTTGGAAAGATTCTGATGGGTTTAAAAGCATTCATTGAATTTTAAAGAAATTTCAAATACTTCAATCGAAATCGCGTACTATTTCGAAATATTTCACGGAATTTATATGTTTTAACCTCGATTTTAATCTATTTCAAGGGACTTCAAAGATTTTAACAAATTGTAATGGATTTAAAAAGATTTAAAGCGGAATTCGGCAACAATGTTTTCGAAATTTTCGAGATATTTGGTAACATCACTTTTTTGCGGTAGGCCAAAAAGAAATAACACTGCATAAGTTGTGGTATCCCTTCAGAATAATCTTAGATTTTTTCACATTTTTTTATACTTCTTAAGATCACGTTAACATTTTTGGAAGTAACGACAAATTTGATTAAATTTGTTTCAATGGAACACTTATTTCAAATTTGGAAAACAATGTCATCCACATATATTTTCTCGTTTGGTATATAAAAACTTATTTTTAGTTGTCTAAATTTATAAAAAAAACTCACAAATTTCTATGAAGCTAATTTTTTACTTTTCTAAAACTATTTTGAAGCGGCCTAGCCATTAATGGTCACGCAATCGCGTAACAGTTCCAGTGACCATGTAGTGACATAATAGTCATCCTTATTCACATTTATTAGAAATTTCACACACAACTCAATACTCTCCACTTTTTCACACATGTATATTCACTTATTTGTATTTATTCATGTGTTGAAAAATTAAAAGCTGTATGCAGCAACCCGACGTGCAATATATACAGTAATTGAAACCTTGGATGGGACAACGTTGGAGTAATAAATATATATTTTGCTCGAATCATCGTTTAAACTGTGATAGTGTGATATACTGGTATACGGCGAAATAAACCCGGAAATATGTATGGAACTAAATTTCTAATAATCCAGGCTTTAACTGAGGAAGCCGAGTGCAAGGGCGACCAGGTGTCTTCCATATTTTACGTATACCGTTTTTTCATTGTGGGGTCTAAGAGAGTCTGCTAGTACGTATATGTGAAAACATCTCGTAGAAAATTCATTAGTTCGAATCTACTACAAAAGAAAATGAAGATCGCCTCTGGCACTCTAGTCCGTGGTTTATCCGTTTACCTTAATTCTATTGGTAAATATATAATAATTGATAATAATATAATATCATATTTATAATTTTAAACACATTGTCAATAGAAGCTCGATTACAACAGCAAAAGTTAATATAGAAAAGCGATTTCCAGCTAACATTTCCAACTGTATAAAAAATAATCGATAAACAAGTTCACTTATTGATAAGCAGCCGAAATAACTGAAGAACTATATAGGGAATATTTGAAATAACTTACTTTAGTAAAATAAACTTGTGATTTGCGTACTAATTATTCCAGTAGTGAAATGATGGAATATTATTATTCCGTACAATTCTTTCGCCACCAATTTGAAAATATTACATGCAGAGAAAAGTTACGTTTAAATTTAAGAAATTTTTTCTTTACCTTCGTTTATTTTAAGTAAAAAACTTTTAAAAACTACATTATTGAAATTGTGTTAATCACTAATGAAATTCTACTAGTTCAATTAGAGAAATGAGATCCACTTTATTTTATTAGAAAACTACTAATAATTTGATTAGTTGATATATTTAGTAATTCAATTGTGGAAAACCACTAAGTGCTTTGAGAAAATACATTCACTTACTTGAGGCTATATGTATTAATTAAGAGAAGTTTATAAAAATCGGAAACCATTTCACATTTTGAAAAATTGATAAGAAAAGTTCACTAATTGAATAGTCACTAAAATTACTAAAGAATTATTTAATATTTATGCAAATTGACTCTTTCCAAAAGCAAAATGGTAATTCTTACTATTCCATTGGAGGAAAGTCAACTAATTATGTAAGGATGATTTTTGAAGTTTTAGACCTTCTCGATATTAAGGGACTACAAATTTCGTAGAATATTACCCAAGATGTTGACGGATTTCAAGGGAATTTAAAAAAATTGAAATATTTAAAAAAATTAATAGATTTCAAAGGATGTTAGAGGATTTCAACAAATGCCAAAGCATTTTCACGAATTTACAAGGATGTCAGAGGATGTTTATTGCATTTGGAAGACTTGAAGAGATTCTAAAGAATTTTATAAGATTCCAAAAGATTTTGCAAGGCTTTTAAACTATTTCAAGTGTTTCGGAAAGATTTCCACGGATATAACATATCACGGAATTTCAAGGATTTTAACCGATTTTAAGAACTTGAACTTGTACTTACGCCTTAACTGGCTAGAATGTCACCAAATCAAACTAAAACCCCGGGGCATTAACTTTCCAGGGGACCTCGCATTAATTTGCTCTGTATTTTTGATTTAGCTACGTTGCGTTTGATTCGAGGATTACTTTTGGTGAAGACAGCCATCATTCCCAATTATGGTACGGCATGAAAATGCCTAATCTTCCGGGCAGCAGTAATGCTAAAAATAAGCGAGAGAAACGAACGAAAAATCCTATCGTGGTTAAAACTGAAGTTCGAGTTCCTGAACCCGAATCAATCGTTTTTGTAACCCCTAAGGCCTCAAAAGGAATACTCGAGCTTCAGGAACTTGAAACCCAAAGGCTTAATAGTCACGACGAGTTTTCGTCCTTTTTTGAAAAATTGCTGAACCAGGCAGAGGCCCGGTTTAAGCTTTCAAAGCAAGCCCAGTCAGGAAGCCACTAAGAATCCAGCAGGACTCAACGTGCCTTTCACCTATATTTCGCTTCTATTTAAATTGATGGTTTTGTTTATTTAGGATCAGAATTTTATAATCTAGCAAGGGAAATAGAAGTTGCATGTCGTTCAACTGCGGATTATCTAATTCCTTAGAAAGAATGGTACCGTAAAGTCTGAATTGGCAAATATTTTCCGATTCGGCCGACGATCCAACCCATAATTCCAGCATCTGCAGCTGCAAACGCGAATCAAACTGGGCCAATCGTGACAATTGATCTAGAACTGGAAGAAGCCCTTCAAGAAAGGAGACGTGCCTTCTTGGAAGAAAATCATCGCAATTCCGGTGAGGCCTATTATAGTATCTTTCTTTGGATAGCTAACCACTGAGTCGCTAGCCAAAGGTCGTCTTAATAAAAGATAAATTTAGCCGACCGATTTTGATGATAATAAAAATAAAATAAAATTCCGGTGTGGTGAACTTACGTCACCCTTTTTCGCGAAGAAGGCAGAACAATGAATAGATGCCACCCTTCGTGAGCGAATTTGTGCCCCCTGCCGCAGGGCAACTGCCCACTTCAGTCGAAATACACGGCGAGGATTTTCAAGAAGGGTTCGCCGAATTAGTCTTCAGCTGGAACACCAACAACAACTTTATAGACCGTGGGAGCCTCAACGTCCCCTATAGATCTATCCCGGAATACGAAGTAACAGTAGGAAATCGGACACTACGGTTGGTGGGAGAGTTAAGGTTAGAAATTAGGGAAGCAAACTTCCATTTTTATGTAATCTCCAACCCAGAATCGATCGGACTAAACCAGATAGTAGGAATCGCGGGAGTACGAGTGATAGAACATCTGTCCGCACTGCATGGATTCCCTATGCATTGAATCAATGAAAGTGGAAAATCGGGATAACTCTCGAATGGGACTAAATTCCGTCCAACTTGTTAGCGGATTAGTCGCGCTCAACGTTAACAGAAATACCGGTTTACGTTTTACCGGTTTACGTTAGGGGACCTAACACTGTTAGTCAAGGGATCCGTCTAACTGTTAATAGAAAGATTGCTCGTTCCATTCTATGTCCTCGCTGACGATACTCCTTTAGGACCCCACCAAGGGATCGCGAGACTATCGCTGAACTAACGATTCATCGTGGTGCATGGCCTCCTAGTACGTTGATTGATTAGTGGAGATTTTAGAAAGCGAAGCTCGCACCCATTGATTAACTTCCGCTGAAAAACATCATTATCTAAAATGGCTACTACCGACAATACCGATAACGGAGATTTCTCCAGGAATACCAATATCCTGGGAGTTAATTCAAACATTACGATTCCCAACCCTCCTGTTAATGTCGATACAGTTGCAGCTATAGCCTCTGTGCTGAAATGCATGACATGGCTACAGAGAATCTATCACATTCCGCATTACGACGGGAAGACTCCTAAGCTTAAGAAATTTCTGCAAGACATCGCGAATGGCGCACCGAGGCAATTGGATTTAGGTTCATTAAGATCGTCCTCAGCAAGCTCAAGGGAATCGCCCGCGACAGCGTCAGGGATAAGCGCTTCAACAGGGTGAACGAATTAATTGTTCACCTGTAAGAACGGTTTGCCCCTACAAAAAATTACCAATGGTATTTCAGTCAGAACGAAACGGTGAGGGACTATTATAAACGAGTCCAAGACCTCCTAAGCGGTGCTCGACATGCGGTCAAGGAAAAGTACACAAAGGTTTACAATTTTGGAGCCGCGGATGAAGCAAAGGAAAGCCGCATAATAATGGGACCCGTAACGTACGTCGCGCTCGACGCTTTTATAAAGGGTCTCTCAGACGAGATGTCTACCTTCGTAGATACCAGAAGCCCCAAAGACCTCGACGAGGCCCTAGATTATGCCTTACACATCGAAGACAGGCAGAAGCAACTGGAGAGAGCCAAAAATCACCTGTCTGCCTATCCCATCTCCAGACCTAGGGAGGATGCCCACCATGGGCCGCGATCGCCCAGCCCCTATTCAAAACAGATGGAAAATAAGGACAAAAGGGAGGTACAGGGTTCAGAATGGACTGGATCCGCATTTTTCCGCTCCCTCAATTCCACATGGGTATTCGACAGACAACGGTACCAGAGCCAACTGTCTATCGCAGAGGTACGGAAAATCGACGGACGGTACGACGCCAAGGTCAAATTCACCAGGGCCGTCGGAAATTTAAACTTGAAACAGACTCCTCGCTCGGACGCGGCAGGGAGTCAGTCCAATCCCCAGCGACCCCAAAAAATTGTCTATTTCCCGGAGAACACCATCCGGTCCTACGAGCAGGAACCGAATTACAGAGCTCGCCGGGCGTCTCCCTGGCAGCACCGGAATTAAGACGCCCAATATCCGGCTTCCTAGTAGATCAGGGATCAGATGTGAATTTGATAAAAATTAGGAGCTTGCTCCTCGAATTAAAATACGAGCCGGACAAGACATCGCTCAAATCCAAAATTAAACCCTTCGCTAGGATTCTAAAAATCAAGGATAGGAGAAGGCAATCAATCGCCATAAACGTCCTCAACCCAGAGATTAAAGAAGGGTATCCACCTAGAATGGACACCCCCGAGGGAGTGTGTCTATGAGAAGCGCCGTCTCCACCCACGAAGGAGTTTGACGAAGAATCCACCAATTCCGAATCCAAGTATTTGGTGAAGGACCTAAGAAAGGAAATGGGTAGCTGCTATACGGACCGTGTTAAGAAAATTGAGGATAGCTCACGCATTTCAGAATTGACATCAGATGAAAGGAACTATGTCTATGAGTGGTTAGAAGACTTCGCCGACATTTTCCACATAAACGGCGAAAGGCTCTCGACTACGAACGTAGTCCAACATAGGATCCCTACCATTAACGACGAGGTCATAGCCAGAAAGCAATGTCATAGGGGACGCATACCCCCTGCTCAATATTACGGAAATCCTCGATCATTTAGGGGAGGCCCAGTATTTTTCGGTGCTCCATCTAGCCAGCGGATTCCACCATGTCGAAACCCACTCCGACGACAGGGTCAAAACGGCATTTTCTACACCTCGAGGACACTTTGAGTATCTGCGCATGCCCATGGGGATCAAAAACGCCCCTGCCACGTTCCAACGGCTAATGGACACGGCACTAAAGGGGATGCACGGCACCGAAGTCTTCGTTTACCTAGAAGACATTGTGGTTTACTCCAAGCACCTAGAAGAACATGATTCGAAGATCAGAAGGTTGCTGTAACGAATCCGAGCAGCCAACCTGAAACTTCAACCAGGCAACTGCGAGTTTGTCGAAAGGAAGTAGCATACCTTGGCCATAATATTAGCTATGAGAGACTGAAGCCAAATCCGGGCCAAATAGAGGCAATACAAAATTTTCCTCGCTCAAGAACCTTGCGTAACCTCCGTCAATTCCTCGGGCTGTCGGGTTAATATCAAAGGTTTATACAAAAATACGCGAAAACCGTCAAAACCCTGACCGACTTTCTTAAAAAGGATGTAAAATGGGAATGGGGCACAGAACAAGATGAAAGTTTACACAAACTCTGTGACTCTCTCTGTAGCGAGCCTATTCTGCGCTACTCCAATTTTAGGGAAGCCTTTAAGCTGATCACTGAGGCATCGAGCCACGCTGTCGGCGCCACATTGACCCAAGAAGAAGAAGGGCTAGACATGTCCGTGGGTTATTTTTTCAAGGCCATGTACAGCTGTCCGGAAAGGTAACCCAAAGACGAGCAGGAATGCTCGGCCATCGCCCTATCCCTGGAGCACTTTCGACCCTATTTGTACGGTCAAGAATTTATACTAGCCTATTTGCCATGAGCCAGTCCACTGGATGACCTATATTAATAATGCAGGGGCCAGGCTGCTTTATTGGCGACATAAATTTCGAAATTACCAATACAAATTAAAATAGATGCAGGGAAAACTGAACAGAGGAGTACGAACATAATCGGAAAATCCTCATGATAACCCTCCTGAGAAGCTGAGTGGAAAACCTGAACTCTTGCGCATCCTCTCAGCCAAACACACTCCCCAGGGAGAAAATCCATACACAAATGGATCATCAGAGGGTAGTGGTTTTAAACAGAGCGGGAACATCCCCCAACACTGCTCACATCTCATCCCACGGTAAAGGCCGACAGTAACAGGGAAAACAAAGCCAACGGTGCATAGGACAGCAGCTTTTAAGCCTGCTAAGGGAGGGGAAACCACCCATCTTCCGTTAGATGTCATCCCCGCCCCAATCCCTAGAAAGCGAGGGAGGCCGAAGAAAATACAGGCTCCGAATTGCGAATCCGACGCAGCCAATGTGTCGTCAGAAGGAGCCCCGAAACTCGAACTAGAAGAAAGGTCCATAGGTAAGCGACTGTTGAGAAGAAGAGAAGCTAGTAACTCGCTGGTCCCTAGAATGAATCATCGACCGAGTCATCTTCGGATGATGAAGACTCTGACTCTTCGGACGGGCCTGTATTTCGAAAATCTGAGAGCGTGTTGTCCGACTTGGAACCTTCAGTCGTCGTTAGGAGGGATGACTCGGTCCCAAAGAGTGCTCCACCTGGAATTAAGAACCCGAGTCCAAGATTCCCTCCCTTACAAGACACGTTTGTAGATGTGTACGTAGACGGTGCATGCAGTTATCATGGAGGCGAAGAACCGAAAGCTGGGATAGGAGTCTGGTTCACCCAAACAATCCCTTGAACGTTTCACAACACAGTCAAGGTCGCCAGAATAACAATTCAGCCGAGATCGAAGCAGCAACCGTATCAGCCCATTCGGTCTACGAAGCCGGTATTAAGAAACTCCGAATAAAAACCGACTCGAAGTTCATAGTCAGCAGTGCAAACGAATGGCGAACAGGACGAAGAATTACTCACGGAGTTAGAGCTGCTTGATCCCTGCGGTGAATATGATGACGACATTCTCGCGGAAAGGGTGAAGAGCTTTTTGGAAACCTACGAGAAGCAGGGCACCAACGGAGCTGTTAAGAACTCAGAACTCGAATTAACGCAACCCACTTCACTTGTGGCCACGGAAACCTCCGTTAAGGAGACCCTTAGCCCTGCTAAACAAATCAAACGGCTGCCTTCCTCCCCAACAAAAATTTCGGTGTGATAAGAAGAGGCACCGTTCGATTGAAGCATCCTCCCGAAGAAACAGAACCTATCCCAAGGTCCCCCATTGTTGAAAAAAAACCGACAGACGGGAACCCTATCCTTCACCCCAGCACATGCCATAGCGCCAGACTATGGTTGAACCCACGAAAATTGCAGGCAGGAAAGACATTCGAACCCTCACAGACAAACCCCTCTCTATTCTCATCTTCCCTAATTGATGTAAACTTACCGTACATCGACGGTTCCCCAAATACTGAGACACGCTTCCAAAAGCCCATCGAAGAAAGGTCAAAATCGGCTGACTTGAGCGTGAGCGGACCTAATATTCTACATCAATGGACTGAACCTCTGACGCATAGGCAATATAATTACGCTCACTTTATATCAGAGGACTGCGAACCAACGAACCCCATTGCGAAACTCCGCGTCGCTACCGAGCGTCTTGATATTCAAGATCTATGGGAACGCAGGCCCATGAAGGGACAGGTCGCGGTTACTTCCCAAGGTCGACATTACACCTACTCTGTCACATTAAAAAGACGACACGCAGCCAATGTCGACTGGAAGGACGTAACCATATTGCTAACCCACCTTCGTACCGCTTTAGAATGGGACAACCAAACATCGTATTGAATGGCCAACTCCGAAGTCACCCTATGGTCGTTACCTCAAAAGAAAATGGCGGAATTACCGACGATCGTTTTTCAGGATAGCGGTATCGCTATTACTCTCTGGCACGGAAGATAGAGGTGCCTCCTCTCCAATTAAGGCAGAAGATTATAGCGGAATAACACGGTAGTCTAATTGGTGGTCACAAGGGCGTTACCAAGACATACCGCCGCATCAAAAAGATACTTCTGGACTCGAAAACCCATGCTCATAACCGACAACCCAGCTGAACCCTTCGAACCGTCACATTTTGACTATGCAGGACAACTTCAGTAAATACTGCATAGCTGTCCCCATACCTGACATCAAGACAACCACTATAGCTCATGCAGTGTCCACTTCCCTGTTTTCCCAATATGGTGCCCCTCGAAGTATCCTGACCGATAGGGGAGGGAGCTTCGTGAGCAAGCTCATGAAACACCTTAAGAGGCTGTTCCAGGTAAAACAACTCACCACCTCCAGCTACCGACCTCAAACGAACGGGGCCCTTGAAAGAAGTCCCATAGTCCTGACAGATTATATTAAGCATACGCTGAAGGTTATGATGATTGGGATCGATTGATCCCTTTCGCCATGCTCGCTTATAATACGTCAGTACACCAAGCGACTAATTTCACGCCCTACGAATTGGTATTTGGTCGTGTGGCAAGGACACCGAGCTCCATCCCCCAAGGCGAAGGACTGGAGACCTACGGCCGCAAGTTTAATCAAAGCGAAAACGACTTCTAAGGAACAATATGACTACAAGCCCTGGCCCTTGAACGAAAAATTAGGGGACCAAGCCGACGTTATCAAGAAAGTGAGTCACGGTAAAGTCGATAGTAGGGCCACTAGCCCTTACACGATAGTCGGATTCACCGAAAATAAGAACGTGATCCTCGAAACCGAAACCGACGACCGATTCGCAAAACACAAAGATAAAGTCAGGATCGTCCGTTGCTAAACTCAAATGAACCCTAAGGAAGAATCTAAAGTGAGAATATGCCCTTCCTAGAACGTTTTCTTATTCTTTCCTATGACCAACTATCAAAGGCAAAAATCAGTAAGGCATTTGGCCGCACCTTGCAATCCCTCTGGTAATTGAGGTCCTTTCCTGTCTTGAACTTCCTTCCTTTCCGAAGAGAAAATCTAATTCGTGTTTCTTTTAGGTAAAAGATGATGAACCTATGACCAATAATCTTCCTGGTTCCCTTTACCATCTTGGAAGATTCTGATCCCACCAATTACAGGAGCACCACTTTAAGGGCCAGTACGGGAGTATATTACGAGCACTTGGGACCGATGAGACGAGCCATTGGGACGTGTAGGGTTACCGTATTTCTAGACCTAAAGAAAATCCAAGGAACCTTGGATTCGTACCGACAACGATTCTAGCACTTGTTAGATCTGTGTCTACCTCGTGTGCTCAAGGCAGTAGACTCTAGCCTCGACGAGTACATCCGTACTACCCATCGTGGCCTGGAGGTCATTCATAGCAACTAGAACCAGTCTATCGAGATATCCAGGATCATCATCTCAGGCTCGAGTTCCCTATCCCAGGACCCCAGGTGGACCTCAAGGAATTATCTAATATAGTCACCGTCACGGCTATTTATAAGAAGGAAATCCTGAGCATACTGGTATATATTCCACTACTGGAAAAATCCTACTATCTGGCATAAAAGTTACATCCAATACCTGTATTCCAATCGATACTAGCAAATGACTCAGGAAGTGCCTACGTCATACCAAAGTTCTCCTACATTGCCGTTGGAGAACCCCAACGGACCTACATCCTACTGGACAGTCAACACATAGAGTCCTGCAAAAGGACCCCCTACTATAGAATCTGCAACAACAACTCACCCGTCGATCAAATTACGAACCATCAAACATGAAAAAGCGAGCTACTACTGAACCCTTCAGTAAAAGTTCTCCGAAGATGCGATATCCGAGTGTCTAACAGCAAAGAGTTGGAATGAGTCACCATTGACTCTTTAAATGGATGGCTCTATTCCTTATCTGAGTCCCTGTCTACCGAGCTGCGGTGCCCCAACTTTAATCAACCTAAGAGGACTTGGACTAATACAGGTTCCACCTCGATGTCATCTCAAAACACATGATCAAACCTTCTACGGAATAGCAAGCAAAACTGGAGCAATGGAGGTCATCTACGAGCCTCTCTTCCACCTTAATCTATCCAACCTGTCGCCACTATTAAGGGAACATGGGGATCCCGTCACGAAAGACGAGAAGGAGAAACAGTACGTGGAGGACGGCTCCTCCAAGAATGAAGCCTTTCTTTCCAACGAAAGGTCCTTGTACGACTTGGAAAAACAAATTAACGAATTGAACCTACAACACCAAGTTAGGGCCCACCACTTGACGCTGATCCAATGTTCTTACGTAGGGCTAGCCTTACTCGCTATAGGCTTCTGCTGCTATTGCTTCCATCCTCACGCTCGGCCCGTCATTGCCAAAGTATGACATAGGAACCCGCCGAAAGGCTCTACCCGCGACCAGACCGATGCTAAGGTGGAGCGGCCACCAGAAAACCCTGAAGGTATTCGTATTTAGATCGAGCAACCTTCAGCAGACCGAGGATCATCAATAAGCATGAGTAACTCTGCTTGTGAGAAGATGCCCGCTGTCTCGCCTAGAATTACGGTGCAGACTTCGCCGCACGCCAGCCCGCTTACTTCAAAACCGATAATTCGACTTCCTGCACAGACACTGCAACCAGTTTAAAGCTAAGACCAATATGAACTGTATAGTTAGTATTTGTGTGTATGTATGTGTGTACATATGGGGGCATGAGTGAAAATCGAATTATTCTAATTAAAGGAATCTAAAAATTGCATAATTTGAAAAAAGGTACATAAAAGAGTAAAAAAAAATTTCAAAACGAAGTGGTTCCATTTTGAGAAAAAAAAACATTTTTACTTGTTAAGTGTTCACATTACAAAGGACTACTCTCAAATCCCTCCATAGTCCTCTTCATTCGCAAGTCGCCCTAAATTTCAGGAACGAAATAATGAAATTCCGGTGTGGTTTGTTACGAGCCAACCCCCCCCCCCCTTATCCTAAAATAAATTTTCGGTTATTTTGTTCTCTGAAATAATGTAGCTTGACATATTATTTCAAACTATATTATTCAATGAAACAATAATGCCCGCAATTGATTCTCGGACAATTTCCTCTCCTTCTTTTAGGTGCTAAAGGAAGTTTGATAGGGATGTGCAATCCATTCAATTATGTAAGGGTGAATTGCATAAACTTATAAGTGTGAAAGTTTGAGTGTATTTATGTGTGGATAAATGCAGGTATAGGTTTAAGTCAAACCAAAAAAATTGTCATGAAGAATTTTACCTAAAATAGAATAATAGAAATAAGGGAAGGGGCATCAAGTTTAGATCATTAATTCTGAAATCTGAAATTAAATACATGTGCAGATCCAAAGCGAACGAAGGTGAACCTACGCTAGCCGCGATAGCAAGCATACACCACACGCGTAGGCACTACACTCGATCTCTCTCTCTCTCTCTCTCTCGCCAACGCATATATAGCGCTGTCTCCTCTTCGCGCATAACCACGTTGTTCTCAACGGCTACCACGGTTTCAGTGCGCCTCGACGACAGTCCTACTCTCTTCTCTCCTCTCATTCTCTCCCTTAGCTTTCATCGCATAAGTCCGTCTCGCTTCTCGCCATACAGCCTGCCGACCGTAACATTGCACTGCCTGACAGCAAGTGGACGTGAGGCATCAAAACAATGCCACGCGCTTACTCAGCAATAGTGCAACGTTGAAATGCTCAATTTCTCATGCTGAAAATTAAGGTTGGAAATAATAAACGCTTAACTTCAAGTTGAAAATTCCAACCTGCATCTACTCTGATGCAAATTGAAATAAAAAATTTCTTTCTGAAAAGAATATAAAATACTTCAAAGCATTTTACTTCTGTGAAATGCTGACCAGGTTCCTGTCTCGCAGGTGCGAAGTCCGCGGTAGGAAGCTACCTGGCTACTCAAATTTGCAAACGCTGCTTGACTCTCACGGCATATCCCTACCTTCCTAACCCAAATTCTGCAATTCCGCAAAAATCTCCACCTGATTTACCTCGACTATGAACTGTCGAAGCGCATCGGACAAAAGTCATCATCGCAATCTACTGAGCAACCTGGCACGGGCCAGAACTACTCAGACTTCTATCCGTCCGAACGTCGGGATCAAGGATCAACTAAAATTTCGAGCCGTAATACCTAGCCCGTAAGTCGCAACGGGTCCTATCCCGGTTTAGCGGGAATATATTTATTTCGGACCGGTAACGGGAGCAAGCCGCCGGGATTGATGGGCATAACTATTGACCCCGCCTCCAACGGGAGGCAGGGGCGTAACGGGAGCGTTTTTCGTCACGTCTTATCCGGATCAGGGGAAATAAAAATTTTCGAGATCCCTCGCTAAATTGTCGACCACGAAGAATACATGGTAAAATAATTCCATACCACGTTTGTAATTTGACGAGGTAAAGGTTCGTAACGGGAGTGACGTTGTTTTCGCGTCCTATCCGGCCTGCTTAAAACAAAATTGTGGATTATAAATCCACAAAAACCAAATAAAAGGTTTTCGCCCGCCTTGTCGACAACCAGACAATTTAAAAAGAACCAAAACCGCCTTCGTTCCATTTGGTTCGTCAAATTTGAATGTGTATGTGACACGTTCCACCCATTGCAAAACGTGCCCTTTCTGAATCTCACTATTGTTCTTTTCATATTGCCGGACCTGTAATATTTCTTTATGTGTGTATAATAAATTTCAACTTTTGCGTGACATTTTGAGGCACAAAATTTATTTCGGATTTAGCGTACCTGCGAAACACTTGTTTTGATTTCTTATTTTGTGACATTCGGGACAACTCTCAGTCCGAGAGTAGGGGTACCCAACGTACAATTTTGACATTATAAATTTTTATTTGCTTTTCTTTAATCTACGGAAGTTTAGGCAGCAATTTACTTTCAGGGGATTTGAGGAAATCAAAAATTGATTTTGATTAGTTCGTACGTGCCACCAAGACCCATGAAGATAGGCAGACCAACATGCGTCTATAGTTATAGCAACTCGAGAGGTGGAACTGAGAGCAATGGTTCAGTTGAACTACCGCTATAAGCTTAGGCCGTGCATTCTCGCCACCAACTACAGCGATCGATTATATAGGAAGGCAATTACGAGGCCGTGACGACCGCCTGTTAAGGTGGACAAGTAGGTTCTTACTACTCGGAGACTGGGTAAGCTGTTTAAGGTTCCAGATTCTAGGTATTTTGTTTTTTATCTGGGAACGCTGCTACAGGCTCCACAAACATTTTTAGATTTTTCTTCTCTGGGTACGCTGTTACAGGCTCCGTAAATTTTAATTTATTTTTTTGTGGGTACGCTGTCACGAGCTCCAGACATTTTCTCAGGTTCCAGACATTTTTTATTTGTTTTCTCCCGGATACGCTCTTACAGGCGTTGATTATTGTTTTCCTCTCTGGGTATGCTGTCTAGGCTCCGGAGATACGTTATTTAATTGCTAATATTTGGGCATGCTGCTCAGGATCATGATATTTGTTATAGTATTCTGGGTAAACTGCCACATTTTTCAGAGCATTTAAGCGGTACAGACTATATCGGCTGCGAAGACTACGTGAACTCTAAAATGTTTTAGCTGGGTTGAAATTAGTATTGTTACCATTCATATTATTTAAACTAATACCAAGATTTCGGAGAGTGCTTGCACGCGAAAACGAAGGAAAGAGCGTGTAGGTAAGAAAAAAATTTATCAGAGACTGAAGAAAGAGTCTTAGTAAAGAAATGCATGAAAGATAAAGACAGCGGCAGAATAAAAGGTAGAGGATTGGAGGCTAGACAAGAATTTTTTAAAAGGATTGTGATAAGAGAGGAGAAAGTGAGAAAAAAGCATGTGGCAGTGAAGACGATTCATGTGCATGCAAAAGAAAAGGACAGGGAGAGACAGAAACAAGGAAAGGTAGAGAAAATATTGTAGTCAACGTACAATTAAAAGTATAAGCCTATTAGAGTGGAAGGAAGGGCAAAGTACTAGAGACAGAAGGCTGAAAGAGATTCAAAAAATAATAAAGAGACGGAGATGTCCAAATATGAAAGAGGCCCTGTTGTTTTATTCCAGCTCATAAGGAACTGTTTCCCTTCTTTTAGAACTAAGAACTCACGGCACAATAAATATCCACCTTCGCTTTCTCAGTATCTTACAAATGATATATAGGGTGCCCAGTAGTATTATCGTTCCTAGTAATGGCAAATACAAAAAAAAAAAAAATAATCGAAAAGTCCCAAAACATTTTTGGGTCCGGTGCGTATTTTGGTTACTACAAAGCATTGCAATTGCATGTAGGTGAACAGCTAGTTACAAGTCTGCGTGCGACCCCGAAAAGCAATTTCTCCTACCGCGGAGTAACTCCACCTGGCATCGAGCGTTAAAAAAATGCGATTACGAATGTGTATCTTTAAATCGGATGAGCTCAAGTTTTATCGAACCGTAAAATAATTTTGACAAAAAAAATTATTTTATTTAAACATATGCGAGATGACATATACAATTTTTAGAATTCAGATTGAATTATTGTAAATTCCTTAAAGTATTTTGAATTCTGCAGAATTCTTTCGATTTCCTAGCATTCACTTTTAATTCTTTTGAATTCTTTTAAAGATTTTTTAATTCTATGGAAAAAATTACGATATAATTTGATTTATGTTTAATTTTCTGAATTCTTCTGAAAACATGGAAACCTTCTCAAGCATTTCCAAACATATCAGCTTTGTTTGACGGTTAACTACTACCGAATTAAGATGCACCCGTATTTTTTTATCTGCCGAATTCTAAGAAATCGAGAAAAATTCTGCAGAATTCAAAATACTCTAAGGGATCTACAATAATTGAACGTGAATTCTAAAGATTTTAGAAGAATTAACAAGATTTTAATAGCATGCACAGACTTCAAAAGAATTCTGCAGGCCTAAAAAAAAAACAATTGCATCTTAATTCAGTAGTAGTTCACCGTCAACCAAAGTTGATGAATTTGGGAATAGTTGAAAAAAATTCCATGCTTTCAGAATTCAGAGAATTCAAAACATTTGATTGAATTCCGCATTAAACAGGGACGGTCACTGATTATTTGCAATAATCTACGCTCATCAACTTTCGGAGAACCGAGCTTACATTTCCATTTTTCCCATGCACCAAATTTTGGTGAGTTAATATTTTATCTTGAATATGTTTAAATGAAAGAATTGACTTTCTTGCAAGGTTACTTTAGGGTTCAATAAAACTTGAGCCTATTCAACTTAAACAGACAAACACATTCGTAATCGCATTTTTTTTTTAATGCACGAAGCAAGGTGAAGTTACAGCGGTAGGAGATATTGCTTTTCGGGATCGCACGCACACTTGCAACTAGCTGTTCACCTACATGCAATTTCAACAACCTGTAGTGCCCAAAATACGCACCGGACCCAAGAAAGGTTGTGGGACTTTTCGCGTTGAGTTTTTTTTCTATAAGCCATTTCAAGGAACGACAATACTCCTGGGATGACCTATATATATATATATATATAATTAAAAACTAAAGGTTAACAACCACCGCAGGGTCCCACTGGGAGTAACTGTCATCTAA
>JAABKJ010001876.1:0-29295 GCA_011634705.1 Andricus grossulariae
AGACAAAATTGAAAATTATTTCAAAATATTGATAACGAAACAAAATAAATCATTTTCTAGCTTTAAAAAAATATATAAAATTTTTTATAATTTAATGATTATTCCTTACAAGTGCCGATTTCTGGTATAAAACGACCACATAATCTAAAATTCCTAAAACTCTATGAATCTTCTTAGAAATGTTATAAATACAATTTTTTGAAACTAAAAATATCAATCAAACTTATTATTATTGATCTATTTCGAAATCTATGACTTTTGTATACTTTCGACGAAAATTAATAACACAGACCGAAATTATTCAAGCTTGTTGAAAAATTGTAAATATTGTTTGAAAACTAATGCTAATTTTATATTAAAAACAGCAATTTTAGACGAAAAAATCATTAAAATGACATCAAAAAAAATTATTCAAAATTTTAAATCTTCGAAATCTAACGAATTTTCTTCAAAGAAAAAAACAATTTCTTGTGAAAGACGTTCAAATAACCTGAAACTATTGAACAATTTAAAATCTTTTTCAATCTATAATAATGTTTGTGTGAAAATATCAATTTTTAAAAAATCATTTAACATAAAAATCTTATAATTTTTTATTATTAATGTCAATATCCGGTAAAAAACCCGCGAACAAAACCGAAAAGCGTAATTGTTGAAAAAATCTGAATATTCAAAATCTAATAAGTTATTATTTAAAATACCCAGAAACGGTTTACATTGTTAAAATAAACTAAAATTTTGTTAAATTGGGATTACTACTGATTATCTTGATTAAAAATACTAATTTCAGGTAAAAAGAAAAAATAATAAGCATAAAATTTGTAGGAATTTTAATTCTTCTTCGAACCTCTGTGATTTTATATCCAAATTATTTTTTTAAATACTAACTTCGAGCAAAAAAAAAGCACAAAAATGAATTGTATATAATCTTCTCAATAATTTTAAAGTTTTAGTTTAATTTCGCAAGAGTATATAAAAATTACAATTGTTTCTCAATTCGTATAAGGTTTTTATAAGTTTTTTTTTTGTAAAGCACAAAATTGTTCAAATTTTCTTATTAAAAGGGATCATTTTAAGCGGAATTGAGGGGAAGGTAGAAGAAGTGTGGCAAGTAAGGGAAGGTGTTGTAGGGGAAGTGAGGGGTGGGGTAGTAGGCAAGTATTTTGGGAAGACACTTGACAAGTGCGGGGGATTAGGTATGATGAAGTGAGGAGAGAGGAAGTGATGAGAGGGGGAGCAAGGAGAGGAGTGAAATGAGTGGGATGAGAAAGTAGAAGAATGTAAGTGAGGGGTGAGGAGTACGGGAAGTAGGGGAAATGTGGAAGAAGTACTAGAAAAGTAAGGATGAATAGGGGACGGGAAGTATATTAAGGAAAGTGAGGGTGAGCAAGTAGAGTGAAAGGGTAACTAGAGGAAGGAAAGTGATAGGTGGGTGAGCAGGGTGGAGGAAGAGGGCTATTAGTGGAAGTAATGATAGGAAAAAGTATGTAACTGAGAAGTAGGTGAAGTGAAGAGAGAGGAAGTAAGGCCTATAAAGGTCTAAGAGGGGACGTAGAGGAAGTGAGGAGTAAAGAGTAGGGGAGGTGTAGTGTGGAAGCGAGGCTGAGTAGAGAAAGGGGGAGAGGGTAGACAGGTAGAAACGGCAGAGGAAGCAAAGAAAGTGGATGAGGGAGAAGTAGGGGTAGGGTTAAGAAGTGAAGCTGTAAGAGGAGGAACAGTAGTAATGACAGGGAAATTAGGAAAAGTTATGGGTGAAGAAGTGAGAGGAGGGGAAGTAGGTGAAGTGAAGTGAGAGGAAGTAAGGGCGATAAGGGTCTAAGGGGCGACGTAGTGAAAGTGAGGAGTGAAGAGGAGGGGAGGTGTGTAGGGAAGCGAGGCTAAGTAAACAAAAGGGGAGAGTAGAGAGAAGGGGAGATGGTGGACAGGTAGGAACGGGAGAGGAAGCAGAGAAAGTGGATGAGGGAGAAGTAAGAGAAGAGTTACGAAGTGAAGCTGTAAGAGGAGGAATAGTAGTAATGGCAGGGAAATTAGGAAAAGTTATGGGTAAAGAAGTAAGAGGAGGGGAATTATGCGAGGAATGAAGAAGTTGACGAGCGGAATGGGGTAGGGAAGGGCAATTACGGGAGAAGGAGATTTGAATGACCCAATTAACGTCTCAATAAGCTACCAAACATATTTTTTGTAGATATTCAGATATTCATAGAAGCAGCAGATGCAGCAATGATGCTGTAAATGGTGCTCGTAAAATTCAGTTTACACGCATCTTTGAATAAAGTTATATAATCTATGATGCAGACTTCGATACTGTAGTCGATAAACAATGTGCGCTTGCCGCGGACGATTGATACCGTGGGGTAATAAAAGTAGGTACTCGCTCTTTCATTGATCAAATGGGAGCTTTCGATTGGTGCAAATAAAGCTTTCCTGCTCATAAAAACAACTGTGGAACAGACTTATTCAGAATTTCTCCAATATCAGAAAACTTTCCAGTTATTATATTATTTTTAGACTTCTGTTGTTGATGAATATTAATTTGTTCATAAATGATCTTACCAAGTCAACAAATTAGAAAAAAGAATGTCAGAACTCACGACGTTGATTTAATAGATCCTCAAAAGTAACTCACCTGAAACAGAGAAATATTTGTCTATTAGTCAGGTTTTTATAATTGAATAAGTGTACTTATCAGGTCTACAAATGAATTCGAGTTATTTTGATGTCTTGTAACTCTTGGTCAATCATAATTTTTTTTTCTTGTCCTAAGGCAGTTTCAAAGGCAGAACCTTAAACTTTAAAACTCAATATAATAGGTGGCGGTCTTGCGGACTCAACATAAAAAATCGTTATTGAATACAATGGCGTCCGATAAGGAGCATTTGAGACACAGCTGCATTTTTTGAAATTATGATGCAAAGAAAATGCATTTTTGAGGTTATGTCCGCAGGGCCGCCAGCTATTACATTTTTTTAGGGCTTATGGTTCACCCTTTAAAACTAGCTTAGAGCTGGAAGAAATTCAAGTTTGACCAAGATACATCAAAGCAAAGGCACCCAATTAATTTTTGACTTGATATAATAGTTATCACGTTTGTCTGACCAAACTCTGAGATCTACTACTGAATAGTATAATCGACATTAAAGAAAATTATCTTTGAAATAACAAAAGTTAGTTCATAACTAAAGTAAAATTCTTGAGTTGTATAAAAAATTATATTTCTTCAGGGAATCCGGGAAGTGACGGGAAATTTTTATGTTAATCAGGAATTTTGTTTGGTTTTCATTAAAAAACTCTGAAATTTATAAAAATTGTTGGAAATTATTTCAACAGCAGCACATAGTAAAACACCTTGAATCGTAAAAAATATCTGTAAAAATATTTATCGAGAAAGAAAACCTAATATATTAAACTTTAGTTGCAGACTGTACACTCTTTCCCCTGTTTTCAAGAAACTTCCATTTTTCCACTAACTGAGTCAATAGAACCCAATGAGAAAATCCAACTATTTTTCATTAAAAGTTAATTCTTTTCGGCTAAAATTCAACTATTTATCTTTGTTCATTAAATATTATCTTTTTTATTTAAAATTTACTTTTTTAGGTAATTAATACAACTCTCTTCTAAAAGATGCATCTTTTTATCTCGAAAATTCAACTATTTTGTTAAAAATTCAACTATTTTGGTAAAAAGTTGTGTCTTTTTATTGAAAGTTCAACTGTTTGGTGTTAAATGTAACTGTTGGGTTGAAATTTTTATCAACATTCAACTATTTCCTGTAAAAATCATCTTTCTTGGTTGCAAATTATATTTTTTTGTGAAAATTTAACTTTTGAGGTTGATATTTCAAATGTCCTCTAAAAAATTCATCTACTTGGATTGAAAATTCAACTGTTTGTTAAAAACTTTACCATTTTTCGAAAATTCACCTTTTATGTTTCAAAATTTATTTTTCTGGGTTAAAAATTACCTTTTGGTTGTAAATCTAACTGTATTCTGAAAAATTCATGTTTTTGGCTCGAAAATGTAAATATTTGATTGAAAATTCAATTATTCTCTTGAAAATTTGTCTATTCTTATTGAAAGTGCAACAAGTTGGTTGCAGATGCAACTATTTTGTTAACATTTTTATTTAATATTCAGCTAATTCATTAAAAATATTTCTTTTTTTGTTACAAATTAAATTTTTGTTGAAAATTTACCTTTTCACGATCATAATTTAACTCTCTTCTAAAAGATTCGTATTCTTATCTCGAAAGTTCGACTATTGGATTAAAAATTTAACTATTTTGGTGAAAAGTTGTCTCTTCTTATTAAAAGTTTAACTGTTTGCTGTTAAATGTAACTGTTGGGTTGACAATCTTTTTTTTAACATTCAACTATTTCCTTTACAAATCATCTTTGTTGATTGCCAATTTTTTTTTTACTAAAAATTTACCTTTTTGTTGAAAATTTGTCTTTTTGGTTTGAAAATGTATCTTTCTTGCTTGAAAATTACCTTTTTTGTTGGAAGACTAACTGTATTCCAAAGAATTTATCTTTTTGGCTCAAAATTTTAAATATTTGGTTGAAAATTTAACTATTCTCTTCTCATTGAAAATTTAACTATTTTGTCGCAGATGAAACTATTTTTTTATAATTTTTATTGAATATTCAGCTATTCCATCAAAAACATTTCTTCGTTTGTTAACAATTATATATTTTGTTGAAAATTTACCTTTTCAGAATCATAATTTAACTCTCTTCTAAAAAATTCGTCTTATCTCGAATGTTAAACTATTTTATTAAAAATTTAACTATTTTGGTAAAAAGTTGTCTTTTTTTATCAAAAGTTCAACTTTATTGAAATTTTGTTTTTAACATTTGACTATATCCTTCAAAAATCATCTTTCTTGGTTGCAAATTTTTTTATTCAAAATTTACCTTTTCAGGTTGATATTTCAAATGTCTTCTGTCTTTTTTTGTATTGAAAATTCAACTATTTGTTTAAAAACTTAACCATTTTGTTAGAAATATATCTTTTCGGTTAAAAAATTATCTTTCTTGGTTGAAAATTAGCTTTTTTGTTGAAAATTAAACTGTATTCTAAAAAATGCATCTTTTTGGCTCGAAAATTTAAATATTTGGTTGAAAATTCAACTATTCTCTTCTTGTTGAAAGTTCAACTAGATGGTTTCAGATGCAACTATTTTTAAACATTTTTATTCAATATTCAGCTATTTCATCAAAAACATTTCTTCCTTTGTTGCAAATTATATATTTTTTTTTTAAATTCACCTTTTCAGGATCATAATTTAACTCTCTTCTAAATAAATTGTCTTCTTATCTCGAAAGTTAAACTATTTGATTAAAAATTTAACTATTTTGGTAAAAAGTTGTCTCTTCTTATCAAAAGTTCAACTTGATTGCAATTTTCTTTTAACATTAAACTATTTTCTTTAAAAATCATATTTCTTGGTTGCAAATTTTTTTTTATTAAAAATTTACCTTTTCAAGTTGATATTTCAAATCTCTTCTGAAAACTTCTTTTTTTATTGAAAATTCACCTTTTTGTTTGAAAACATAAACATTTTGTTGAAAATTTGTCTTTTTGGTTTGAAAATGTATCTTTCTTGGTTGAAAATTATCTTTTTTATTGAAAATCTAACTGTATTCTGAAAAATTAATCTTTTAGGCTCGAAAATTTGAATATTTCGTTGAAAATGCAACTATTCTCTTTTTATTGAAAGTTTAACTAGTTGGTTGCAAATGCAACTATTTTGTTAAAATTTTTATTTAATATTAAGCTATTCCACTAAAAACATTTCTTTCTTCGTTACAAATTATATTTTTTGTTGAAAATTTACCTTTTCAGGAACATAATTTATCTCTTCTAAAAAAGTCGTCTTCTTATCTCGAAAGTTCAACTGTTTGGTTAAAAATTTAACTATTTTGGTGAAATCCTGTTTGGTTTTGAATGCAACTGTTTTGTTGAAAATTATTTATTTTAAAATTCAACTATTTCCTTTGAAAATCATCTTTCTTCGTTGCAAATTATATTTTTTGTTAAAAATTTAACTTTTCAGGTTGATATTTCAAATGTCTTCTAAGAAACTAATCTTCTTGGATTGAGAATTCAACTATTTGTTTGAAAACTTAACCACTTTGTTAAAAATTTGCCTTTTTTAAAAAAAAAATCTTTCTTGGTTGGAAATTACCTTTTTATTGAAAATCTAACTATATTATGAAAGAATCATCTTTTCGGCTCGAAAATTCAAATATTTGGTTGAAAATGCAACTTTTTTGTTAAAAATTAGTCTCTTCTCATTGAAAGTTCAACTAGTTGGTCGCAGATGCAACTATTTTGTCAAAATTTCAAATTAATATTCAGCTATTTCATTGAAAATATTTCTTTCTTGGTTACAAATTTTACTTTTTGTTGAAAATTTACCTTTTCGGGATCATAATTCAACTGCTTTCTGAAAAAGTTGTCTATTTTGAATTGAAAATTTGAATATTTCATTGAAAATGCAATTCATTTCTTGAAAATGGAATATATATGGACCTTAAATCTCAGAAACTCGAAGCATTTCACATTGAATATAATATGAAACCAACCTATATATGGATTTCATTAAAAATAAATTATTCTCCTATTTCCGTGAAAACAATCACCCAATTTCTCCCGTTTCAAGTGCATTTTGTTTTGTAAAGTTTGTATTTACCAAACAATTTTTATTCGTATGACCAAAAAAATTTTTGGAAAACCCTGGAACCGTCAAAATTTAGTTTATATAATTAAAGTTTGTGAAATTGATACTTGACTATGTTGGATGTTTCATTCAACGATAAATATAACAGTTTTTGAACACAACTATTGTATTGTTTGGTAGCTCATCAAGCATAACATAAAAAAAAAATTGAAAAATTAAAAGAAATAAAAAAGAAATAATAATAGAAAATTAATACACTTGACATATTAAACTATCTTTAGCAAGAAAATATTCTCCTACTAGGTATCTGAAGGAGAAACATGTATATCACGAAAGTAGATTTTCTATGCATTGTCACGTACCTATAACATATGCTCAGGAATAATTAAACTGAAGTGGTGCGATCGTTGAAAATTGGTAGGTAATTAATATTACATCACTCTCATTCAAAATTAGTGCTGATCATAAATTACATATTGATAAATATGGAGTGCAAATTGCATGATAATTATAAATTAATATCAAATTCACAATTATTTGAGCCTGAAATATTTATAAAATGTTTATGTGAAACAGTTTTGGATTATTGTCTCATGAATTTACACAGAATTTCCTTTGTCAGCTGATCGGAAAGCCTTAAAATGTAAATCTACACTTCCTACCAGAAGAGAACCATCTAAATGAAATCGCAAAATGTTAAAAAAAGTATAAAATGTAGGATGAATCGACGTGTCAAAATGAAAAGGTTCCATCTCGAAGAAACCAAATGGAATGGTACTATCTCGTAGAGACCAAATAAAAAGGTGCCACGCGAATTAGCATTTTTTCATTTGGTCTTTTCGAGATGGAACCTTATCATTTGGACACGACAAAATATGATTCAGTTGATGATATTACTATCTTTAAAATGACTCTCGTAACTTTAATTTGGTACTTATCAGGTACTTTTTCCGTTTGTTCATCATTCATCAATAATATGACATCAAAATTTTATCTATCCACCTCGTGCTGGTTTCCCCTACTCTTCATTCCAATCATTCTAACTGTAAACTCATCATTTAGTTCTCAATGACTCCCGATTTTTATTTTTAATTTTGAGTATTAAATACTCTATTACTAAGTATGCTTATTTAATAGAGAACATTACGCCAAATTTTGGATTGGAATTCAAATGCAACAAAAGCCTTCAGGGCACCACAAAGTTTCACATTCAAGTAGCATCTTAGTAGACTTCTTGCCTAAATTTCTGAAGTATATAATAATATAATTATTACAATTCCGTCAATTTTGTTCCTAAAATTTGTGAATAGGGGAGAGTGATACATAGTGGATAATGCGTATTTTCTCATAATATAGGAAAAATATTATCAACCACTTATATAAATTTGTAACAAGATGTATAATCAAAGCATTTCTTACAAAACATTACTCTTCATCCTTTTTCCCTTTTTCCCTATTTACCCTTTTTGAATTCCTCCTTTTTCCTTTGTTTTGAAGAAAAGTTTTGTCGTTGTTTTTTTCGCTCACATTCGAACTGATTCATTAGATAACAGAAAAAAATCCAACTTTTTTTGGTTGCAAGTTCATTCTTCTTCATTAAAACTTCTACCATTACACTTAAAAAAAATTATTTGGTTTAAAGAAAGGTTCCTCTGTTTCAAAGAAACTTCTTTTGATTCGAAGAAATGGTTTCTGGTTGCATTGAAAATTATTTCATAGTTTAAAATGATGTTCCTCATTTTGAAGTTATTTTTGGGTAAATGAGAAATATTATTTTAAAAAAACGGATGCTTTAATTCGAAACAAATTTCTTCCTGAGTATATATTAACTATTTTGTTAAAAAATCATCTTTTAGGTAAAAAATTCAACTACGTAGTTAGCAGATGAACTATATGCTTGAAAGTTGAACAAATTTGTTAATAATTCATTCAATTGATTCAAAATTTTGATATTTTTTCGAAAATTTATTCTTTTCTGTTAATAGTTATTTCTTAAAGTGAAAATTAAAATAATCCATTTTTGGTTAAGAATGTATGGTTTCTTTTTAATCAAATTAAGATTTTTTATTTAAAATTACTCTTTTTCAGATGAAAAGTATTCAATTTGGTTGAAAATACAATTATTTTTTGAAACATGAATTATTTGTTCAAAAAGTCATCTTTTAAGTATAAAATTCAACTTCTTGGTTAAAAGTACAATTCATTTGTTCAAAATTAATTTCATTGGTTGAAGATCAAACTGTTTTGTTAAAAATTCGGTTTATTAGTTGAAGATTTACCCCTTTGAATCAAAATTTAACTATTTTATTGAAAATTCGTATTTGCGGGTAGAAAATTTTAATTTTTGTGCTGCAAATTCTATCATTTTGGTAAAAAATTCAACTATTTGATGAAAAATTAACATTTGGTTGCAAGTATCAAGTTTAACATTTTTTATTGAAAATTGATCTCTTCGGTTGAAAATTTAACTATTTTTATGAAAATTTATCTATTCTATTTTTTGTTGGAAAATTATCTTTTTATTTGTAAATTCAACTATTTGGTCGAAGAATTATCTTTTTTAGATGAAAATTTAACAATTTGTTTAAAAATTGAGCTTCCTTTGATAAAAATTGAACTTTTTGGTTGAAAATACAACTATTTTGTTGAAACTTGAATTATTTTATTGCAAATTCTCCTTCTTTTGGATTTAAAATTCAACTGGCTTCTAAAAAATGTGTTCCTTTTGCTCAGAGGTCGTTTCTTTGTTTGAAAGTTCAAATCTTATGTTATAAACCCAATTTTTTTATTGAAAATTTAATTATGTTGTTAAAAATACAACTATTTTGTTAAAAATTTATCTCTTTTACTTAAAATTTGAACTGTCTGGTTAAAAAATCATATTTCTTGATTGAAAATTAACTTTTTTGTTGAAAATTCATTTTTCTTTCTCAAACATTTTTCTTTTTCAAACATTCGACTTTTTAGGTGGTACACAAAATAGAGGGAAACTTTTTTCCGTATTTATTGATTTCAAAAGTGCTTTCCCGTCTGCTTCTCACAAAGTATAATGGAAAAAAATTTTATTCTAAAGGGCTCGGAGTAAAATTTGTGAGTTTCAAAGTAATTTATGACTAATTTTTAATTTTTTAAACAACTATCATTTGTTCAAGCAATTTTCTTAAATAAATGATCCAGTTGATGAATTACAAAAATAGTGTTTCTTGTTTAAGATATTTCGTAATCATTCAAGCAATTTCTGGAACAATTTTTTCCCTGTAGATCGGAAAAGTTATTATTTTCTGAAATGAATGACAGAATTAACGAATCTTAAGAGTGATATACTTTTTAAATGTTCATAAGTTATTACTCTCTGCAGAAATAATTCAGGTAATGAGTGCTAAGAAACATATTGTATTAAAGACAGTATTCAGTTATTTAAACAATTTTAATTTGTTCATACAATGCTTTTCTCCTGTGAATCTGAAAAATGTTACTATTTTAGGAAATTATTTGTGCGGTTACTGAATTTCAAGAGTGGTGTTTATTGTGAAAGACAGTTTTGCAATTATTTAAACAATTAATAATCATCCGCTTGCACCTCTTCATTTGAGAAATCATTTAAAGCTTTGTGAAATATTTGGTAAATCATTGTAAAATCTTCATGTAATCTTTGAAATCTTTGGGAAATCATTAAAATCTTCGGTAAATCATTGAAATCTTTGTCAAATTTTTCTGAAATCTTTAGAAATCTTTGTGAAATATTTGGTAATATTTGTAAAATTATGGAAATCTTAAGGAAATCATTGACGTATTTGCGAAATATTTTAAGTCTATTTGAAATTTTTGCCGAATATTTAAAAGCATTGAAAACTATTTGAAATCTTTATAAAATTTGTTCTGAATTATTAAAATCTTTGTGAAATTTTTCTGAAATCTTCAGAAATCTTTGCAAAATATTTGGTAATATGTGTAAAATTATTGAAATGTTTGGGAAATCATTGCAATTGTTATTCAATCTTTGAAATTTCATTTAAATCTTTGTGACATAATCGAAGTCTTTGTGAAATGTTTTCAAGATATTTGAAATCTTTGGAAAATAATTGAAATATTTGTGAAATATTTTAAATCTTTGGGAAATAATTGAAATCTCTTTTTAATCTTTGAAATATATCAGAAATCTTGCAAAGTTTTACAATTTTTCGAAATATTTGAAATCTTTGTGAAATTTTTTTAATCTCTCTGAAATTGTTGGAAATCTTTATGAAATATTTGGTAAGATTTGCTAAATTATTGAAATCTTTGGAAAGTCTTTGGGAAATTATTTAAGTTCCTGTGAAATCTATCAAATCTATTCGAATTCTTAGCTACTTTGTGAAATCTTTAAGAAATTAGTAAAATCTTGGAGCAATCTTTGAAACCTATCTGAAATCTTTACGAAATCTTTTAGTAATCTCTGGAAATCATTGAAATCTTTGTGAAATTTGTTTGAAATCTTTGCGAAATATTTGGTAATATTTGTAACATTATTGAAATCTTTGGAAAATCATTGAAGTCTTTGTGAAATCTTTCAAGTCTATCCAAAATCTTTGAAATCTTTGGATAATATTTAAAATCTTTATAAAATCTCTGAAATTTTTGGGAAATCAATAAAATCTTCATGAAATCTTTAATAAGTAATTGAAATCTTTGTGAAATCTTCCTGAAATCTTTAAAATCTTTGGGAAATCATCTAAATCTCTGGTAATTCATTGAAATCTTTGTGAACATTTTCTGAAATCTTTGGAAATCTTTGCAAAATATTTGGTTATATTTCTAAAATTATTCAAATCTTTGGGAAATCATTGAAGTCTTTGTGACATCTTTTAAGTCTATTTGAAATCTTTGCCAAATATGTGAAAGCTTTGGGAAATCATTGACAATATTTTCAAAATAATTGGAATATTTTTGAAATATTTGTTAATAGTTCTAAAATTATTGAAATCTTTGGGAAATCATTGAATTCTTTGTAAAATCTTTACAATTTATCCAAAATTGTTGGGAAGACTTTGAAATCTTTGTGCAATCTTCGGAAAATCATTCAAATCTTTTTGCAATCTTTGAAATCTATCTGAAATATATGAAATCTTTGTGAAATTTGTGAAATCTTTCTGAAATGTTTGGAAATCTTTACGAAATTTTTTCGAAGTCTTTAAAATCTTTGTAAAATCCTTGGGAAATCATGCAAATATTTTGGCAATCCTTGAAATCTATTTGAAATCTTTGCGAAATCTCTACAAAATCTTTGAAAATCATTGGAATCTTTGTGAAATTTTTCTGAAATCTTAGGAAATCTTTTCGAAATATTTGTAGAATTATTGAAGTCTTCAAAAAATCATTGAAGTCTATGTGAAATCTTTTGAGTCTATCCGAAGTCTTTGAAATCGTTGGAAAATATTTGAAATCTCTATGAAATCTTTGAAATCTTAGGGATATCATTGAAATCTTCGGTAAATCATTGAAATCTTTGTGAAATTTTCATGAAATCTTTGAAATCTTTCGAAAATCGTTGGAATTTTTGGCAAATCACTGAAATCTTTGTGAAATCTTTGTGAAATCTTTCGAAATCATTGCATCATATTTGGTAATATTTGTACAATCATTGAAATTTTAGGGGAATCATTTAAGTCTTCGTGAAATCTTTTAAATCTACCCGAAATTCCTCAAATCATTGGGAAATAATTGCAATTTTTATTCAATCTTTGAAATTTTATCCAAAATCTTTCTGCAATAATCGAAGTGCTTGTGAAATCCTTCAAATCGGTTTGGAATGTTTGCAAAATATTTGAAATCTTTGGAAAATATTTGAAATATTTGTGAAATATTTGAAATATTTGTGAAATCTTTGAAATCTTTGGTAAATCGTTGAAATCTTTGTGAAAATTATCTGAAATCTTTAGAAATCTTTGCATAATATTTAGTAATATTTGTAAAATTATTGAAATTTTTGGGAAATCATTGAAGTCTTTGTGAAATCTTTTAAATCTATCCGAAATCTCTGAAATCTTTGGGAAATCATTGCAATATTTATTCAATCTTTGAAATTTTATTTGAAATCTTTCTGCAATAATCGAAGTCTTCGTGAAATCTTTTAAATCTGTCCCAAATGTTTGCAAAATATTCCAAATATTTTAGAAATATTCAAAATCTTTGAAATCTCTGTTTAATATTTGAAATCTATCAGAAATCTTGCGAAATATTTGAAACCTTTCTGAAATGTTTGGAAGTTTTTACAAAATATTTGGTAAGATTTGTTAAATTATTGGAATCTTTAGGAAATAATTTGAGTTTGTGTGGAATCTATTATATCTATCCAAAATTTTTATAATATTTTCAAAATATTGAGTAATATTTGTGGAATTATTTGAATCTTGATAAAATCTTTGGTAAATCATTCAAATATTTATGAAATCTTTGAAATATTTGGGAAATCATTGAAATCCTTTTGAAATCTTTGGTAAATCATTGAAATTTTTGTAAAATCTTCGTAAAATTTTTATGAAATCTTTGGAATCTTTGGAAATTTGTTCAAATCTTTGGTAAGTCATTGAAATCTTCGTGAAATTTATCTGAAATCTTTTTAAAATAATCGAAATCTTTGTGAAATCTTTTAAAGCTATCCAATATGTTTGCAAAATATTTGAAATCTTTGGAAAATATTTGAAGTATTTGTGAAATCTTTGAAATCTTTGGGGAATCATTGAAATCTCTGTTTGATCTTTGAAACTTATCAGAAATCTTGCAAAATATTTGAAATCTTTCAAAATATATGAAATCTTTGTGAAATTTTCGAAATTTTTCTGAAATTTTTGGGAATCTTTACGAAATATTTGGTAAGATTTGTTAAATTATTGAAATATTTGCGAAATCATTTAAGTTTGTGTGAAATCTTTCAAATCTATTCGAAATTTTTGCTCCTAAATATTTAAAATGTTCGCAAAATATTTGAAACCTTTCGGAAATCTTTGGGAAAATTTTGAAATATTTTCAAAATATTGAGTAATATTTGTGGAATTATTGAAACCTTGGTGAATTCTTTGGGAAATAGTTGAATTCTTTGTGAAATCTTTGTGAAATTTTTGTGATTCATGGAATTTTATGTGAAATCCTTGTGAAATTTTTGTGAAATCATTGAGATCTTTGTAAAAACTTTGTGAAATTTTTCTAAAATCTTTGGAAATCATTGAGAAATACTTGATTTTTTTAAATATTTGGTAATATTTGTGAAATTATTGAAATCTTTGGAAAATCATTTAATTCTTTCTGAAATCTTTTTAATTTATCCAACGTTTTCGCGAAGTCCTTAAAATCTTTGTGAAATCTTCGGGAAATCATTAAAATCTTTTAGCAATCTTTGAAATCTATCTGAAATCTTTGCGAAATCTTTGAGAAATCTTTAGGAATCATTTAAATCTTTGTGAAAGTCTTCTGAAAGTCTTGGAAATCTTTGCGAAATATTTGGTAATATTTGTAAAATTATTGAAATCTTTGGGAAATCATTGTTGTCTTTGTGAAATCTTCCAAGTCCATCCGAAATCTTTGAAATCTTTGGGAAATCATTGAATTATTTGTGAAACCTTCACGAAATCTTTTTAATCTTTGTGAAATCTTCATGAAATCTTTGGGCAATCATTGAAATCTTTGTGAAATCTTTGTGAAATTTTTCTGAAATCTTTAGAAATCTTTACAAAATATTTGGTAATATTTGTAAAATTATTGAAATCTTTAGGAAATCATTGAAGTATTTGTGAACTCTTTTAAATCTGTCCGAAATGTTTGCAAAATATTTAAAATCTTTGGAAAATAGTTGAAATATTTGTGAAATCTTTTAAATCTTTGTGCAATAATTGGAATCTCTGTTTAATCTTCGAAATCTATCAGAAATCTTGCGACATTTCGAAATCTTTCGAAATATATGAAATCTTTGTGCCAATTTTCGAAATCTTTCTGAAATGTTTGGAAATCTTTACGCAATATTTGGTAAGATTTGTTAAATTATCGAAATATTTGGAAATTCTTTGATCCTTTAAGTCTATTTGAAATCTTTGCCAAATATTTGAAAGCTTTGGAAAAGCATTGGAAATATTTGCAGAATATTAAAAAAAAAATTTTAATATTTAATAATATTTGTGAAATTATTGAAATCTTTGGGAAATCATTGAATTCTTTGTGAAATCTTTTGAATTCATCCAAAAATTTTGCGTAGTCTTTAAAATCTGTGTGAAATCCTTGGTAAATCATTAAAATCTTTTAGCAATCTTTGAAATCTATCTGAAATCTTTGCGAAATCTCTAAAAAAAATTTGGGAATCATTGGAATCATTGTGAAATTTTTCTGAAATCTTCCCGAAATATTTGGTAATATTTGTAAAATTATTGAAATCTTCCGAAAATCATTGAAGTCTGTGTGAAATCTTTCAAGTCTATCCGAAATCTTTGTCAAATCTTTGAAATCTTTGAAAAATATTATAAATCTTTATGAAATCTTTGGTGAATCATTGAAATCTTTGTGAAGTTTTTGAAATCTTTGGTAAATCCGTGAATTCTTTGTGAAATCTTTCAAAGCTATCCAAAATGTTTGCAAAATATTGGAAATCTTTGGAAAATATTTGAAGTATTTGTGAAATCTTCGAAATCTTTGGGAAATCATTGAAATCTCTGTTTGATCTTTGAATATATCAGAAATCTTTCGAAATATTTGAAATCTTTCTGAAATGTTTAGAAATCTTTACCAAATATTTGGTAAGATTTGTTAAGTTATTGAAATCTTTGGGAAATAATTTAAGTTTGTGTAAAATCTGTTAAATCTATCCGAAATCTTTCCGAAAATTTTGAAATGTTTTTAAAATATTAAGTAATATTTGTGTAATTATTGAAATCTTGATGGAATCTTTGAGAAATCATTGAAGCCTTTGTGAAATCTTTGTAAAATCTTTGTCAAATTTCTCTGAAATCTTTAGAAAGCTTTGCGAAATATTTGGTAATATTCGTAAAATTTTAAAAATCATTTAAGCCTTTGTGAAATCTTTTAAATCTGTCCTAAATGTTTGCAAAATATTTTAAATCTTCTTAAAATATTTGAAATATTTGTGAAATCTGTTAAATCTTTGTGCAATAATTGAAATCTCTGTTTAATCTTCGAAATCTATCACAAATCTTGCAAAATATTTAAAATCTTTCGAAATATATGAAATCTTTGTGAAATTTTCAAAATTTTTCTGAAATGTTTGGAAATCTTTATGAAATATTTGGTAAGACTTGTTAAATCTATCAGAAATCTTTGCTACTAAATATTTGAAATATTTGCGACATATTTGAAATATTTACGAAATATTTGAAACCTTCCCGAAAACTTTGCGAAAATTTTGAAATATTTTCAAAATACTAAATGATATTTGTGGAATTATTAAAATCTTGATGAAATCTTTGGGAAATCATTAAATTATTTGTGAAATCTTTGTGAAATTTTTGTAAAATCATGAAATCCTTGTGAAATGTTTGTGAAATCATTGCCATCTTCATGAAATCTTTGTAAAATCTTTCTGAAATCTTTGGAAATCATTGCAAAATTTTTGAAATTTCCTTGAAATATTTGGTAATATTTGTGGAATTATTGAAATCTTTGGGAAATCATTGAAGTCTTGTGAAATCTTTGAAATCTTTGTGAAATCTTTGGCACTATGAATTATGAATTATTTACGTACAATTTTTACATATTATAGCATTATTATACCATGTACAAATTGTACCATCCAATATTATAAGTCTATACTCCTGCCCCCCCCCCACACCCCTAGAAAAACAGGCAATTGGACACTACAGATCCGAAAAATGTTTGAAGAAATAAATGCAGAAGATGTGTGATACTCTCTGACCTCGACCACTTTAAATAATAAGAAACTTGACCTAATTAACAAATACAATATGAAACTTCGCAATGAGGATTTTCAGAGAGTCTCTACAACCCCTGCATTACAAATGTACCCATCTCTCTCGCTCGAAAACGGCCCTGAAAATTTCCTCAGGACAAAAATACCTCTTCAATTTAACAGAACCAGAGCTCAAATAAAATTATTGAATAATATCCAAGAATTTTGTATTTTTTTCAATTATTCTAGGACATTTTTAAAGATTAGAAATATCTTAGGAAATTTTGAAAAAATTAGAGTATTTAAAAACTTTTAGAGTTTTCTTTAAGATTCCAAGGATTTTTCATTTTATTTCAGTAATTTAATTGATTTCATTTTCATTCATTTGATTTTTAAAGTTTGAAAAGGTCTTGAAATATTCAATGACTTTGAAGAATTTTTTTATTTCAATAATTTGAAGGAATTTCAAAGAATTTCGAATATTTTAAGCTGTTTTTTCAAATTTTTATTCGATTTTAAAGAGATTAAAAAAATTTGAAGAATCCAAGGAATTTTGAATTAATTTTAGTAGTTGATTTAAGAGGATTTTAAATATTTTGGAATATTCAAAAAAATTCGAGGCATTTAAAAAAGAATTTCAAATTTCAAGGAATTTAAAATAAGTTCTAAAGATTTGGTAACTTTTAAATTGTGCTAAAATATTTCAAGGAGTTTCTAATTGATTTCAGTCATTTGATTTATTTCAGAGGTTTTGAAATATTTTGGTGTATTTTAGAAGATTCCAAGGCATTTTCGAAATCTTTAAAAAGTTTCAACTTTCAAATAATTGTTTAATATTTCAAATAAATCTATAAGGAACTTGAAAAGATTACAAGGAATTTCCGAAAGATTCCAATAATTTCAAGGAATTTCGAAAAATTGTAAAAGATTTGAGAACTTCAAATATGAATTCGATACAAAAAATGTAATAACTGATATTTTAACTGGAAAAATTTTAATTTCAAATGAAAAAAAAATGAAATTCATTCAAAAAAGACGAATTTTCAACAAAATAGTTGAATCTTCAGCCAAAGCAGAATTATTTTCAACCAAATAGTTGCAACTTTAATACAAAAAGTTTAAATTTTCACAAAAAGAGAGGAATTTTCAAACATCCTTTCAACGGACTTAAATTATTCCCAAAAATTTGAAAAATCTTCAAAAATTTGTTTAAAAATTCCTAAAATTTTCAAGATTTTTTTCGAGATATTGCAAAATCTATTAAAGCTTTTTTGAAATCGTTTGAAATTAATTTTACAAAGTAAAATGTGACTGAAAATATTTCCAGAAATTTTAAAACAAGTTTTTGATTTTCTTGAAACCTCTCAAAATACTTAGAAAGCTTTGAAATTTTTTTTCGAATTCTTCATAAACTTAGATTTGGTTTCCAAATTTTTGAAATCTTTTTCAATTCTAAATATCTTTAGAAATGATTGAAATTTATCCTAATTTTGTTCAATTTCGCTAAATTCTGAAAAAATTACCTTATAAATTTCAATTTTGGAAATCTTCTAAAATGATTAAAAATCTTTTTGAATATTCTCTTAAAATCAATTTTTCCTGAGAAAAAATCATTAAAAATTTAGCCACAAATCTTAAGAAAAGTTTTTTTCTCAAAAACTTTTAAAATTCTTGAAAAGATTTTAAATCTCTAAAAGTTAGATTTTATTTTTAATTTCTAAAAATCTATTCAAATTTTAGATTATCTTTGGATCTTTTTATAGTTTCTAAATATCTTTTAAAATGAATCGAATTTCTCGCATTTTTTTAAATTCTGCTAAATTCTACAAAATCGCCTTAAAACCTTACATATTTTTTTTTGCATTTTTAAAAATCTTATAAAATATTGTGCAATATTTTTCATTTTCTTTACAAATTATATTTTCCAAACAAATTATCAATAGAGATTTTTCTAGGAAACTTAAAAAAAATTACTCTTCTTAAGCTTTTCGAAGTTCTTAAAAAGCTTCGAAACTTTTTGTTCGAAATCTTCAAAAATAAAAGTAATTTATAACTAAAGTTTTGAATTATTATTAAATTTTTTCGAATAATGAATTATTTTATGATATTTTCAAAGATAGCAGGAGATTTTAGAAAATTTCCGAGGATTTCTCAGGGTTTTTGGTTTATGCACAATTTTCGGGATTTTCTTTTTAATGAACGTGAATTCTCTAAAATTCAGTTAATCTTGAAGTCGGCACTTCATAAAATTCTCTTAAATTTTCTAGAATTTTTCTAAACTCATTTCAAACGTACTGTATTCAATTCATTTTTTCATATTTTTCATTTTCCTTAAATTTCTTAAATTTCATTTATCAAATTGAAATTTATATATTCATATACATGCTATAACGAACAAATCACAATTTATTTCAGAAATAACATTTCTTTCAATTCATAAAATAATAAAATTATCACAGCAATATAATTTACAAATAAGTTAAGTGTTACACAAATTTAAGACCCAATTATAATAAATTGAATTACGATTATATTCACTTTATCGAAATACCTAAAGTGGAATTTTTATTCTCTGTAATCTTTCCTCCCTTTCTCGTCGAAAAAATTTTCATTAACTCACAATTAACTGAATAGTGAATCGTTTCTATGGAAAATTAAATTACTTGAATACAGAAGTTTGCGAAATTAATGAAACTGCGATTTTTCATCACGCTTGAGTAAGCCACTACTATAATAAATTTCACGCAGAAATGACAAGTACACAATTAGTTGGCCGCGAAATTGCTCTTTCCCCTACTGACAACCCTTCTTAGCACAACAAGGAAAGCACCCTTGGCATTATTTACGTAGCAGATATTTTCCTTCAAAGAAAATCTTGAACGTAGTGTTTCTTTCTAATAAGTTTCTGCTCTTTTAATGCTTTCCTTTATCGCTCAACTGCTTTCCTTTGGCTTTGTTGCAATATCCCTCGCCTCAGTTCCAATTCTCATTTTGTTATTATATTTTAAAGTAGAAAATTTAATGAACAATCAAAAAAAAATTATTTAAAATTACGTTTTTAAGATCCTTCTGCAACAATGATTCAATAACCAAAAGTTTCTTGTCATTATTTGACTGATGTGCATCCATTTTTTTACCTCTTCAGTACTTTCTTTTTTTGTTTTCAACTTTTTATAATGACATTATTAATGCCAATTGATCAATTGGATCAAAATTGTGTGCAACGCTTTTATGCAGATTTGGGATTTTTCATTTGATCAATAAATTGTGTACCAGAATTATCCGATTCAAGAGATCAATTGCCTGTCATGAATTTCGATGAGTAACTTTTATTTAACATCAGCTTTCGAACAAATGTCAGAAAATTTTTGAAGCAAAAATCATTCAGTTTCGACGAATATTCTAAAGGAAAAAAAATTCATTTCCAGAGATGAATATATTCTTTAACTTGACATTTTTTTGTTTTTAAATAAAAATTTAACTATCTTAGTTGAAGATTCATTATTTCATTTGCTAGTTCATTTAATTGATTGAAAATCCATTCTTTTGAAGTATCTAGGCTCACCAAAAATATCTGTTCCACGCTCGTTGAATTTCGGTAAACCTAGAAATCGCCTAATTTTTCCTGGTTAAAAAGTTTATAATATTTTGGTTAAGAATATATCTTTTTTGTTTGAAATTTTACTTCTCGGTCGGAAATTTTATTGTTCCGATCAAAATTCAAAAAATTTGTTAGAAAATTATCCTTTTTGGTCAAAAAGTAAACAATTTGGTAGAATTTTTTTTCTCTTGGCTGGAAAATCTTTCTTGGTTGCAAATTGAACTATTTTGTTGAATATACGTCATTTTGGTTTAAACAGTCATCTCTTTTGGTAAAAATTTGATTTTCTGGCTAAAAATCACTTTATTTTTTATTGAAAATTAATTCCTTTTGGAAGAAAATCCTACTATTATATTTTCGATTGACAATTGAACTATTTGTGGAAAATTAATCTTTTTGGGATGTAAATATATTTGGTTGAAAATTATCTTTTTTTCTTACAAATTATTACTTGTTAGCTGGAAATTGAAAGATTGAAAATTGCTTGTAGAAAATTCGCCTTATCGGTTGAAATATTCAACTATTTGGTTGATTTTTTTTGACTGAAAAATCTTTCTGAGTTAAAAATTCAATTTTTGTATGGAAACTAGGTCTTTCTTTTTGAAAATTCATCTCTTTGGTTAAAAATTTAACAATTTTGTTAAAAATTAGTTTCATTGTTATCATTTCATTTTTGGTTAAAAATTTATATTCTTTAGTTAAAAATTCAACTGTTCAATTAAAAATTTGTCTTTTTTACTTGAATATTTAACCATTTTGGTGGAATATTCTCTTCTTTTGGGTTGAATAATAATTTTTTCCTGAGAATTCAACTATTTCTTTATAGGTTGAAGGTTGATCTTTTTTAGTTGAAATTTTTGATATTTG
The DNA here is from genome assembly GCA_011634705.1 of Andricus grossulariae. Lineage (NCBI taxonomy): Eukaryota > Metazoa > Arthropoda > Insecta > Hymenoptera > Cynipidae > Andricus > Andricus grossulariae. The sequence goes on from JAABKJ010001876.1 coordinate 21,041, forward strand.
GTTGAAAATTCGTCTTTTTTGACTAAATTCAAATTGCTTTAAATTTTCAAATTTTTAATTGAGAAATCCTTAATTTTGTTGTTTACAAATTTGACTTCGATAATAATTCCTCTCATTGGTTGATGATTGAACTATTTTATTTAAATTTTTGTTCTTAATTAATACGTTAGACAGAAAAATCCACTGCTTGGTTAGAAGGTGAAATCCTTCGTTAACAATTAATTTTCTTGTTTGAAAATTTAACTATTGTGTTGAAAATTCGTCTTTTCTACAAATTCAACTACATGGTTGAAATTTGAACTCATTTGTTAAGAATTCATTATTCTGGGTCAAAATTTACTATTTTAGTTAAAAATTAATCTTTCGGATTTAACATTGAACTATTTCGTTGAAAATTTGCTTTTTTCTTGTTGAACATTTATTTTTTGAATGGAAATTCAACTGTTCCATTTTTGGGTCAGAATATATCTTTTCTGTTTTAAAATTCCACTTTTTGGTTGTAAATTTATCTTTTAGAGTTGAAAATTGAACTATTTAGTTAACAAATGATATATTTTTGTTTACAATTCGACTTTGTTGGTAGAAAACTAATCGTCTTGATTGAAAGTTAAACTATTCTCTTAAAATCCGTTTTTTTCTAATTAACTTTTTGACTGAAATTTTAATTATTCTATTGTTAGTTAAATATATTTTTTCTTTGGTTGTAAGTATAACTATTTTGTTGGAAAGTAATTTTTTTTTTTTAGTTGAAAATTGAACTAAACAACATTTTTGGTTGAATTCCCTGTTTTTTATTTAAATTTAAAATGTTCTACGGATGAAATATCCACTAATATATTTTTTTCTGAAATTTGATCTCTCTACTTGAAAATCAATTTGTTTTCAGAGACAATTTATTTATTTCATTCTTGGTAGAAAATTTTTCTTTTTTGTTTGAAAAATCAACTATTTTGTGAAAAATTCATCTTTGTTGGTCAAAAATGTAACTGTTTTGTTAAAAATTTGTCTTTCTGGATAGAAAATTTGTCCTTTTAGATTGACAATTCATATTTTTTGGCAGAAAAGTTCTTGATTGAAAATGTGTCTTTCATTGTTAAAAATTCAACTCTCTTATAAACAATTCGTCTTTCTGGCTTGAAAATTCAACCATTTGGTTGAAAATGAAATTGTTTTTAGTTGAACTTCAATCATTTTTTTGTGAAAATTCGATCATTTTGTTGAAAATTCATATTTGTAGGTTGAAAAATTACCTATTTGTTTAAAAATTTCACTATTTTGTTTGAAATTCGTCGTTTTTAATTGAAAAAACAACATTGAAAGTTAAAAGTTGAACTAATTTGTTAAAAATTTATTTTTTTATTTGAAGATGTATTTTTTTGGTCAGAAATTTACCTTTTTTGTTAAAAATTCATCTTTTTGGTATGCAAATTCTACTATTTTGATTGAAAGTTCAACTATTTTGATCCAGATTTATCGTTTTTAGTACGCCGTACTTTTGCCCAATCATTTTGAGTAGGGGAAATAAGGACAGAAGAAGTAAGGAAATATAGGGAAAGTGAAGTGGAAGTAGAAGAAGTGAGGGGAAATTACGAGAGAGAAAATAAGTGGTATGAAAGTATAAAAAGTGAGGGGAAATGAGAGGAGGAGAAAAAGCGGGAGCAAGGGGGAATTAGAGAAGGGGAAATGGAGGAAGTGAGGGGTAGTACATTTTGAGGGTGTAGGGAAAACGTGAGAATATTAGGGAAGAGTAACTAGGAGGAGAGCGGACAAATTAGAGAGAGGGAGTATAAGCAGTGAGTGTAAATTAGGAAAAGTAGAAGAAATAGGAGTGAGTAGGGATGGTGGAGAATTCTATTTTTTAGGTTGATAATACAACACTTGTGTGAATAATTCGTCCAGATTTATCGTTTTGGTACACCAGACTTTTTCCCAAGGAGTTAAAGTAAGGGAAATGTATAAGAGGAAATAAGGGAAGGGGAAGTAAGGAAATTTAGGAGAAATGCTCGAAGTTGAAGTAGATGAAGTGAGGTGGAATTACCGAAAGGTGAGTGGTATGAAAGTATGAAAAGTAAGGGGAGATGAGGGTCGGGAAAGTAGGGGGAGCTAGGGGAAATTGTGGAAGGGGAATTAAAGGAAGTGAGGGGTGTTGCATTGCGAGGGTGTAAGGGAACGGTGGTAATATTGGGGGAGGAAAACTAGGAGAAAAGAAGGGAAATAAGAGAGAGGAAGTATGAGAAGTGAGTGTGAATGAAGGGAAGTAGAGAAAATGATTAGAAATGAGGGTGAGTAGGGAAGGGAAAGTTAGAGCTGGGGAAGGGATGTATGGGAAGGAGAGCGTTAACTGGAGAAGGAGATTGTGAGCTGGGGATGTAAGGAGAGGGGGAAGTAGTGGAGAAAGAATTTAATTAAGGATGTAAACGGATGAAGTGAGGGAAGGTGAAGTGAAGAAATTTAGGAGAAATGTTGGAAGTTGAAGTAGAAGAAGTGAGGTGGAATTACCGAAAGGTAAGTGGTATGAAAGTATGAAAAGTGAGGGGAGATGAGGGTCGGGAAAGTAGGGGTAGCTAGGGGAAATTTGGGAAGGGGAATTAAAGGAAGTGAGGGGTAGTGCATTGTGAGGGTGTAAGGGAACGGTGGTAATATTGGGGGAGGGAAACTAGGAGAAGAGAGGAGAAATCAGAGAGAGGAAGTATGGGAAGTGAGTGTGAATGAAGGGAAGTTGAGAAAATGATTAGAAATGAGGGTGAGTAGGGAAGGGAAAGTGAGAGCTGGGGAAGGGATGTATGGGAAGGAGAGTGTTAACTGGAGAAGGAGAGTGTGAGCTGGGGATGTAAGGAGAGGAGGAAGTAGTGGAGGAAGAATTTGGTGAAGAATGTAGACGGGTGAAGTGAGGGAAGGTGAAGTGAAGAAATTTAGGAGATATGTTGGAAGTTGAAGTAGAAGAAGCGAGGTGGAATGGCCAGAAGGTGAGTGGTATGAAAGTATGAAAAGTGAGGGGAGATGAGGGGCGGGAAAGTAGAGGAAGCAAGGGGAAATTCGGGAAGTGGAATTAGAGGAAGTGAGGGGTAGTGCATTGCGAGGGTGTAAGGGAACTGTCGTAATATTGAGGGAGGGGAACTAGGAGAAGAGAGAAGAAATTAGAGAGAGAAAGTATGAGAAGTGAGTGTGAATGATGGGAAGTAGAGAAAATTATTAGAAATGTGAGTGAGTAGGGAGAGGAAAGTGAGAGCTGGGGAAAGGATGTATGAGAAGGAGTGTGTTAGCTGGGGATGCAAGGAGAGGAGGAAGTAGTGAAGGAAGAATTTGGTGAAGGATGTAGACGGATGAAATGAGGGGAGGTGAAGTGAAGACATTTACGAGAAATGTTGGAAGCTGAAGTAGAAGAAGTGAGGTGGAATTGCCAGAAGGGAAGTGGTATGAAAGTATGAAAAGTAAAGGAAGATGAGGGGCGGGAAAGTAGGGAGAGCAAGGGGAAATTTGGGAACGGAAATTAGAAGAAGTGAAGGGTAGTGCGTTGCGAGGGTGTAAGGGAAATGTGGTGATATTTGGGGAGGAGAACTAGGAGAAGAGAGGAGAAATAAGAAAGAGGGAGTATGAGAAGTGAGTGTGAATGAAAGGAAGTAGAGAAAATGATTAGAAATGAGGGTGAGTGGGAAAGGGAATGTGAGAGCTGGGGAAGGGATGTATGGGAAGGAGAGTGTTAGCTGAGGAAGGAGAGTGGTAGCTGAGGATGCAAGGAGAGGGGGAAGTAGGAAAGGAAGAATTTGGTGAAGAATGTAGACAGGTGAAGAGGGGAGGTGAAGTGGAGAAATTTAGGACAAATTTTGGAAGTTGAAGTGGAAGAAGTAAGGTGGAATTCCCAGAAGGTAAGTGGTATGAAAGTATGAAAAGTGAGGGGCGATGAGGGGCGGGAAATAAGGAGGGAGCAAGGGGACATTTGGGAAGGGGAATTAAAGGAAGTGAGGGCCACTGCGTTTCGAGGGTGTAAGGGAACTGTGGTAATATTGGATGAGGGGAACTAGAAGAAGAGAGGAGAAATAAGAGAGAGGAAGTATGAGAAGTCAGTGTGGATGAAGGGAAGTAGAAAAAATGATTAGAAATGAGGGTGAGTAGGGAAGGGAAAATGAGAGCTGGGGAAGGGATGTATGGGAAGGAGAGTATTAGCTGGGGAAGTGAGGAGAGGGGGAAGTAGTAGAGGAAGAATTTGGTGAAGGCTGTCGAAGGGTGAAGTGAGGGGAGGTGAAGTAGGGGCATGTAGGGGGATTAGGATGATAAAGTATGGGAGGGGGAGGCATTAACAACATACATTCAGAGTGAAATTTTGCGTTTGGTTCCACTCTGAATACCAATCGTACAATGTATAGGAAGCTTGCTTTAATTAGACGATAAAGAGAGAGCAGGCACGAGCTGGACGAGCGATAACTGTGTTATTGGCTGCTTAATTACTGGGGTATTCAGTTTCGTACGCAGCGGGTGCTCGAGTGTATTGAAGTGGATATTAATTTTTGATCGCGCATAGCTATTAAGCCAACTCGTTGAATTATCAGCCTGCTTTTGACCACCAATTTTAACCCTAAACTCGAATAAAGCCACTTCTTCCCTATTTCTCCTACTTTAATTATCTAATCAAGATTCGCAGTAGTGCATCGCCCCCATGTAAAAAGGTTCGTCTGTTCGTCGTACGTTCTTTCCAAAGAGGGGAAGCAAGGGGAAATGATAGGAGGGGAAGTAAGAAAAGTGAGGGGAAATGAGGAGTGTGGAAGTAGGGGAAGTGAGGGGAAATGATGGGCGAAGATATAAGGAAACTCAGAGGAAATTAATTGAGGCAAAGTGGGGGAGAATAGGGGAGGGGAAATAGGTGAAGTGAGGGGAAAAGAGGAATGTGGACGTAGAGGAAGTGAGGGAAAATTATAAGCGGGAATATAGGGGAGCTTAGAGGAAATGAATTGAGGGAAAGTTGGGGAAGATAGGGGATGGGAAGTAGGGGAAGTGTTAGGAGGGGATGTGAGGAGAAACGAGGAGTTGAGAAATCAGTTCAAATGTGGGATGAAGAAGCAGGGGGAGGGAAGTGTTGGCTAAATAAGTGAAAAGAGGGGAAGTCGTTACAAATTCATCTTTTTGGTTGAAAATTCATATCTTTGGTTCAAAATTTGACTATTTTGCAGAAATTTCGTCGTTGACAAACTAACTGTTTGTTAAAAAATGAACCTCTTTTGTTGAAAATGCATAGTGTCGAGTGGAAAATTCAACTGTTTTGTGGAAAATTAATGTATTTTGGTGAAAATTTGTCTTTTGGGTAGAAAATTAATATTGTTTTTTTTTCAAAATTCATCTTTTTGGACGTGGATTCAAATATTTTGTCGAAAATAAGTATTTTTCGGTTAAATTGAACAAATTAGTAGAAAATTAAACTATTTGGTTCAAAATTAACTACCTAGTTGAAAATTAACTTTTTTGTTGAAAATTCAAATGTTTTGTGAAAAACTCATTTATTTTATTGAAAATTCGTATTTTTGAGTTGATCATTATTCATTTATATATGTATTAACTCATCATATTGGCTGTGTATTCAACTATTTTTTTAATACGTATTTTTTTATTCAACTTGACTGGTAGAAAATGAGCTTTTTCTGTTGTAAATTGAATAATTGTTGAAAATTCATCTTTATAGGTTTAAAATTCAACTATGTTGCTGAGTCATATTTTTGGTCGAAAATTTAGCTGTATTGTTAAAAATTCACCCTTAATGATAGAAAACCCATATTTTTTATTTGAAAGTACTTTTTTTAAATTTAAAATTTAAATCTTGTTTTGTTGAAATTCAAAATATTAAATCTTTCGTTGGAAATTCATCTTTTTTACTCGACAAATTTTTTTTAAATTCAAATAGTTCTTTAAAAATTCTTTTGCTGAAACTTAAAATGTTTTTTTAAAGTCTTCACAATTAATCATAGAATACGAATAAAATACTACTTTTAAAGTATCTCCCCCTTAAGTCCATTTTATAGGGCCCCACAAAAACCCCATAAGTGAAAAAATGAGTTATCCGAGTTTTTGGCGCCAATTATGATTTTGTTGCCGTTTTTTGCATGTGAATTGTTTTTAATACATAAAATACTACTTTATACTGACAATTAAATGCTTATATGAATAGCTTGGAAATTTTTTAAATGTTTTTAATAATTTTCTCTTAGAGTAGAATTAGAAAGTCAGTGTTTTTTAAAAAAATGTCCACTTTTTGGTCACTTTTCAATCCACATTTTGTCTACTTTCCAATTAGAGTGAGGTAAATATTTATTTAAAATTAACCAAATTATTGCTCGAATAATAATTTATTGTTAATAATATTACATTTAAATAATGCCAGAAAGTTGCGGATTGTTCTGAAATTTTCAACTATTTGTCTACTTTTCAATCTAAGTGGGTTAATAAATTATTTAATTCAGCAAAAATAATTATTTAAACAAATTATTATTGTTTATAACTATCTTCTTCTTTATTAATGCTAGATAGTTGCGGTTTCTTCCGAAATTTTTGACTTTGTACTCACTTTTTACTTAGTGAAGTAATAAATAATGCATGTTAACAAACATAGTTGTTTGAACAATTTTTAATTGTTTATAACTATCTTCTGTCAGATAAATGGTAAAAAGTTGCGGTTTTTTCTAAATTCTCAAACTTTTTGTCCACTTTTCACTTTTGACTTGAAGTGAGTTAAATAATTAATTAAAGTTAACAAAATTATTTGTTCAAACAAGTTATAATTATTATAAATAATATTCAATTTGAATGATGCTAGAAATTTGAGGTTTTCTTCTCAATTTTACAACTATTACTCTACTTCTCACATAGGTGGAGTTGATAATTAATACAATTTAGCGAAAATAATTATTTAAAAAATGTATTATTGTTTATCTTATTCATTATTTATGCAATATAGTTGCGGCTTCTTCTGAAAGTTTTGACTTTTTACCTACTTTCTACTAAATAATGTAATGAACCATGCAAGTTAACAAACAAAGTTGTTCAAACTATTTTTTATTTTTCACAACTATCTTCTCTCAGGTGCATCAATTATCACCTCACTATGTGAAAAGTGGGCAAAAATTTGCGAATTTCAGAAACAAACCGTAACTATCTGTCATTAATATAGATGAAGATAGTTATTAACAATAATAATTTGTTTGAAACATTGTTTTTGCTCAACCTAAATTATTATCAAATCATTCCAGATGAAAAATATAAAAACATAAAAGATTTTTCGATAAAAACGCAAATTCCTACCATCGAGCAAAGAGAATATCATTAGCAATAATGATAAATTGTTTAAAAAATTTCTTTTGTTAACCTAAATCAATTATTACTTCACTCTAATTGAAAAATGGACAAAAGTTAAAAAATTCAGAAAACCGTAACTATCCAGTATTAATATAGAAGAAGATAGCTATAGACACTAATAATTTATTTAAACAAAATTTTCGCTATATTAAATTAAACATCAACTCACCTCGTGTAAAAAGTGAACAAAAAGTTGTAATTAAAAAAAACAGCAATTCCTAGCATTATTCAAATATAATATTATTGACAATAATTATAAATTGTTCAAACAAATCTGTTTGTCAACATTATTGGAGTATTACCTCTTTCTCATTGAAAATTGGACAAAAAGTGGGAAATTTGTGAAAAAACCGCGACTTCTTATCTCCATTCTAAGAGAAAATTGCTAAAAACAATAAGAAATTGTTTAAATAATTTATTTCTGGGAATTTGTGATATCTTCGTGAATTAATGGCAGGATTTGCTGTAATAACTTAACCAGTATACGATCTGAGAAAATATGAAAAAAATTTTATTGGTATATTCCCAACCGATTCTTTTAAAATATTAAAGGAAAAATTTATGAAAAAGCCTTTATTATCACTCTACAGGCCTCAAGATAAAACTGAGTATTCTAATAATAATACTGTCAGTAAATCTACTATGAATAAGATGAATCCCAATGAATAATGTGAAGGACATTATGTTACGTTTTAATTTTCTTTTTGTATTTTATTGTTGTTATGTGTTATATGTTATATGTTATATGTTATTTTTCTCATTTACTCAGTTTTCGAATAACTATTCATTCGATCAAATTTTTTGTACCAAACAAATTCTTGCTGAAATTGTACCAACTATGCTAACCTTCCTGGCATTTCCACCTATCCTATCAAAACCATGACGTCATGCTAGAATACTCAATTGTAATAGCGGTA
>JAABKJ010001877.1:0-29293 GCA_011634705.1 Andricus grossulariae
AATCTTTTTTTCACTTTCTTGAAATTATATGAATAAACTATTTCTGCTAATTAAAATTGAATTACGCGATGCTTTCATAATTTCAGTTTTTTAACCGGCCTGCATCTCATAACAATGAAAGGGTTATTCGTTTCGGGTAATTCGACACGCTCCCGAGTCTCCACTCGTGCCCCCGGGAGTCGCCTCCTAAATTTGGGGAAGGTTGATTGGCTAGATCTCGAAAATGCAGACTGAGTTAGTACTGAGATTCACTGCATTTTTTTCTATTGTTCTTTTTTTTATTTATAACTTCAAATATAAGCATTTTTTAAAAAAAGCGAGACTCAGCAGCAAAAGAGACCCATATGTAGACGAGGTATGCTAAAAATCAGACAAAAATATTCAACCGTCCGGCCGGAAACTGCCCATCCATTTTATAGTGCTGATAAGGCCCCTTAAATATTTTGATAACAAAATTATTTTTAATGTTCAAAGTTTCTAAAATTATTGTTTGAATTTAAAATACGAAGAGTCTCGTCGTCCCGAAATTCGGGATAAGTAGTCAAATATTTTTCATAAACTTGGGTCCCGAATTTTCAGTCCATTACCTTTTCCAACTCCCCTGTTTTTTCGGGACGACTAGTCATAGCCTTTAAAATATATATTTCAATTATTGTTATACTAGAGTCAAAAAATTTTCAATACATTTTCAATAATCAAATAATATTCACAGAAAAAAATTTAATTATTCAAATTCGGGAATTTTCTAGTTCGGATATTTTATCATTTGGCAATTTTCTGACGGAAATTTTGTTATTCAAGAATTTTCAAATTCGTTAATATTATAAACCGCTCGGAAATTTTATTATTCGGGAATTTTCAAATTCAGGGATTTTATTACTCGGGAATTTTATTACATGGGAATTTTCCAATTCGGAAATTTTATTATTCGGAAATTGTATAATTCCGCTATTTTCCAATTCGCGAATTTTACAGTGTTGGGAATTTTATTTTTCGAGATTTTTCAGTCGTCCCATACGAACAATAATTTTAAAAAGGCACTGTGCACATTTAAATTTAAATTATTGTTACTTAAAATTTTTTCATTAAATTTGAAAAATACATTGAACATTATACATAGAAAAAATGTTCTTAGATCAAAATATTTCATTATTGTATTTTTAATAAATTAATAATATTGATTTGAAAAAAAATTCTTTTATTTGTTTAAATTTCAGAATTTTCTGGTTTCGGGAACGATACAGTGTCCGATATTTTATAAATCGGTCATTTTCTGGTGGGAATTTTATTATTTGGGAATATTCCAATTCGGGATTTTTATATTTCACCAATTATATAATTTCGAAATTTTTAAAGTGTCGGGAATTTCATTTTTCGGGATTCTTCAGTCGTCCCCTAAAATGGCCTGATTCACAAAGTTCTCAATTCAAAATCGTTCAATCCATTTTTTTTAATTTCAAACGCTTTCGATTCGAAATTAGTATTTATTGATTCAAAAACTCCAAAGTTTTTTTTTAGGAACAGTAGAAGGAATCTGTGGAATTATAACTTGGGAAGGTTACAATTTTGCAACTGGTCAATTAGTGAATCGAGAATCGTGTAAATGGGCATGGTTAAATATCATCCATGATGGTCCAGTCACTCATGCTGTCAGATCAGAATTTATCTCTGACCTTATCATGACCGTAGGTGGAAGAATCTTTGCACTCTGGACCGAAAATTTTCAACGACCGTTTTTTTGGAAGAAATCAAAATATAGGTATGTATTTATAATTATATCAAACATAATTCAATATCCATGAAAAAATATTTTAAATTTAAAACACTCATAAATATAAATTCAATAATATCTAACGTTCCCTGGTGGAAAAAAATTTTACAAGAAAGTATATCATTTCTACAACTGTAATTTTTTGTAAAAACATATCTTTTTGGTGCAAAAATGTACAAGATTTAACAAACAAATACAATTAAATACAAATAGCTAATTTTATCTTGTATTTTCCTGTAGGAAAGTAAAAAAAATTAACAATGAAGTATAAGTTTCTACAATTCAAACATCTGTATAACTTTTTATTGATTTTTTTTACTTTGTTGTAAAAATCTACAAGGTATTGAAGAAAACTACAGGATTTCATTTTTTTTTTATTTGAGTGTTTGACGCCATAAAATCACTTTTAATTTCACATATATTACTGTTTACAACTATTTACAAAAAAATACAATATTTCACCAAAGTTGAAATATTGGGTGAACTGTACTTGGGATGATGTAAATACTAGTAGTTTATTATAAAAATGTACAAATTTAAACAAAAAATATACATTTTTATAGGCAATATTTTTAGAATACGCATCAACGTTTCGTCTTGTACTTTACTGTGAATTTATGTAGGATATGTAATATATAAGTTTTTACTAGAAACCACAATTTTTTGAAAATATTAATCTTTTAGCAAAATTCTTTGCTGTTATAATAAATCACAGATCGAGCAGCAATTTCAGTTATGCAATTTTTTTTTAATTCAAATTTTACCTAGATATCCACATCTATCAAACGTAATTTTATATTAGAGATGTTATTTATTTTTTAACATAATTTTATGTAAATTAATTTAGACCGAAAAATTTATTTTAATGAAAAAAAAACTAGAATGACTGCAAAATCCCGAAAAATAAAATTGCTGAATTGGAAAACTGCCGAATAATAAAATTGCCGCATTGGAAAATTACAGAAAAGTTTATAATATTACCGAATTGGAAAATACCCAAATGATAAAATTCCCGACAGAAAGTTGCCGAATTCAAACAATTAAAAAAATTGTTTTTAAGCAAAATTTTGCATCCAGAAATATATATTTTGTTAACTATTATTATTTTTAATTCAAACGATGATTTTTGAAAAACGTTAAACATTTTTAAAAAATTTCTTAGATAAAAATATTCGATTATTGTATTTTTATTAAATTTAATCAATTTTGTTCATTGTTTAAATCCGGGAATTTTTTAGTTCGAATATTTTATAATTCGGCAATTTTCTACCAGAAATTTTATCATTCGAGAATTTTTAAATTCAGTAATATTATTAACTGTCGGGAATTTTATTTTTCGAAAATTTTCAAATTCGGGAATTTTCTAGTTCTGATATTTTATAACTCGGCAATTTTCTGTCCGGAACTTTATTATTCGAGAATTTTTAAATTCAGTAATATTATTAACTGTCGGGAATTTCATTTTTCTGAATTTTTCATTTGTCCCTTTCAATAATATTAAAAACGATGGATTTTATTAAATAATTATATCAATTGCTAGAAACGCACCTGACCTTAGTTCCGTATTGTATAAATTGTGGTTATGTTTAAATTAATATCAAACTTATTAAAAATCAGAAAGTTCGAAGATTTCAAAATAAAATTTTGAAGCTTTTTTAAGGATCTTTAGATGATTTAAGAAAAAATTTTAATAATTTTTTTTGTTTGAAAAAAAATGAAAAGAGAATATTTAAAAATATTTTACAGAAAAAATTTCGACTAATAAATAAATATTAAACAATGAATTATTCAAAACAAATTAAACGAATTTTGAGATATATTTAGAAGTTTCAACAAGATTTCAAAACATTCATAACAAAATGTATATTTTCAAAGATTTCGAAGAAAAAATTTATAGGCCTTATAGGAATTTTGAAAGTTTCCAAAGAATGAAAAAAAATTTATCAAGATCAAAAGTACTTTTTTGTAAACATTATTCCACCAGGGTTGATAATATTTCTTCACCATCAAGATAATACTGTATTCTTATTTTATCATTTTCTCTCAATAATCCAAACGATATATAATAATTAAACTATCGATAATGATCTATATAATTTCCTGATTTAATCATATCTAGCAGAATCATAAAACGACGAGTAATATCGAATTTCGAGGTGATTAGTGGATATCAGAATATAAAAATTCTATAATTAATGTTGTTTCGCACATAATTATTTATGTAGCTTTTATGGCTTATAAATGAGCATAAATTTAAATGCAATGCTTCCAGTATTAAGTTTTGATGAAATATCTGATAATATTACCTAATTAATCTCTACTATTCATTAATGTATTTAACAGATGATATAATAAACGCATAATTATTGATTGGTATCAAAGAAAACCAACCGTGAAATATGTGCAAATCTCATTCGTAACTTAATTGAACAGTGCGAGTAATTTATAATTTAACATTTTCGTCAGAGAATGATTTTTAATCCAGCTGTATTCGAATTTCAGCATTTCAATCCATAATAATAATACAACTAAAAAATCTTCATTCGGAAAACCATAATCAAAACTAATAACAATTCAGACTTCACACTCCTTCCCTTATTCCCTCTTTCCCCCTTTTCTAAAGAATTCCTATTTTTCTCCTCTTCAAAGAAACTTCCCCTTTCTCTCATTTTTGCGCTTGAATGCGAACTAAATTAATAGAACCCAATAAGAAAATCCAAAAATTTCCGCGGAAAGTTCATTCTTTATGGCTGAAAAGTTTACTATTATATTTTTGGTCAAAAACTCATCTTTTTTGGTTAATATTTTTTATTATTTGCTTAATATTTCAGAAATTTTGTTAAAAAGTCATTCTTTTTAGTTGAAAATTCCAATTCATGAATGTGGTTGAAATTTGCTAAAAACTCTTTTTTGTTTAAACATTCGTCTTATTTGTTTGAAAATTTATCTCTCGTTTTTGGTCAATAATGCAAACAGTTTGATTGATAATTAATCTTATTTTGTTAAAGATTTAACTATTTTGTTGAAAATTTGTATTTTTTGGTTGATTTCAACTGTTTTTAATTGAAATTTCGAATCTTATTTTATTTAAATATGAACTATTACATTTTTTTTAATTCATATAATTTGGTCAAAACCTAAACTGTTTTGTTGAAAATTCGTCTTTTTGGATAGAATCTTCTGATAGAAAAGCCATCTTTTTAGGTTGATATTCAATTTCTTTTATTTTGAAAATCTACTATTATATTTGTGGTTCAGGATTCATCTCTTCTGATTGAAAATTGAACTATTTTGTGAAAAAGTCATCTCTCTTGGTTGAATATTCAACTATTTTGTTGAAAATTTGTCTTTTTGCACAAATTAGTCCTTTCAAATTGAAAATTCATCTTTAGTTAATTATTTCTAATTGGAAAATCTACGATTATATACTACTCTGTGAAAAATGCATATTCTTTGTTGCACATTCTTCGCCTTGGTTATAAAATTTAATTACGTTGATGAAAATTAACTTTTTTGTTGAAGATTCATATTTTTGGGTTGAAAATTCTTTTTTTTTGTAGAAAATTCGCCCTATTCGCTTAAAAATTCCACAATTTAGTAGTAATTTTTGTTCTTTCTTAACTTAAAAATCTCTTTTATTTCGAAATTTGTCTTTGTAGTTTGGAAAATTAATCTGTTTTGGTTAAAAATGCTTCTGCCTGGTAGAAAATTGATCTTTTTGGTTAAGGATTCAACTATGTACTTAGTAGAAAATTTAATTATTTTGTTACAAAATCATACTTCAGAATTGAAAATTCCACTTTTTCATGGAAAATTCAACTTTTCATTAAATTGAAAAATCTACTATTGTATGCTACTATGTAAAAAATTCATATATTTGGTTGAAGATTCGTTTTCTCGTTTGAAAATTCAACTACTTCATTTGAAAATAACTTTTTTGTTGAAAATTTATATTTTTGGGCAAGAAATTAAACTCTTTTTTTGTAGAGAATATGTCCTTTTGGCTTGAAAATTCCACAATTTGATAGACATTTTTTTATCACTCATAAACAGAAAAATCTTTCATTGTTGCAAATTTATCTTTTTGGGTTGAAAATTTATCTTCTTTGGTAGAAAATAGAACTGTTTGATCATAACTTAACTTGATTGTTGAAAAATTACATTTCGAGGTTGAAAATTTAACGGTTTTGTTCCAACTTCCTATTTTGGGCTGAAAATTCAACTGTATTGGTAGAAAATAAATTAATCTGTTTTCTTTAGAAATGCATGTATTTTGTTAAAAATTCGTGTCGTTGGTAGAAAATTACTCTTTTTGGTTATATATTTATCTTTGTGTGTTAAAAATTCAACTATTTCGGTAGGAAATTGAACTATTTCCTTGAAAATTCGTCTTTTTTGGTAGAAAATTCAACGGTTTGGTTTTAAATCAATCTGATTTGGTTGAGGATTCAACTATTTGGTTAAAAAATCACCTTTTTTGGTTAAATTCAACTGTTTGGATAAACATGCATCTTCTTGGTAGACAATTAATATTCTTGCTTGAATTTTTATCTTTTGGGGTTGAAAATTCAACTTTTTGGTTAAAAAATTCTATACATTGGTAGAAAATTAAATTTTTGTTGAAAATTCATACTTTAAGAAAAATTCAACTTTTTGATGGATTTTTTTCTTTCTTAACAGAAAAATCTTTCATCAGTAAAAGTTTAAATCACTTATTGAATTTTCGGTGTGACCATTCATCGTTGTAGGTTAAAAATTCAACAGTTTTCTTGAAAATTAATCTGTTTTATTTGAAAATTCATGTATTTTGTTTAAAATTCATATTTTTGGTAAAAAATTAATCTTTCTGATTACAAATTAATCTTTGCGTTTTGAAAATTCAACTATTTTGGTAGAAAATTCAACTATTTAGTTGAAAATTCATATTTTAGGTTTAAAAATTAGTCTTTTTGGTGTGGAAAATTTATCTGTTTCGATAGAAAAATCAACTTTTTGTTTAAATCTGAACTTTTTTTGTTGAAAATTCATATTTTTGATTTGAAAATTCAACTTTTTTTACAGACAATACGCCTCTTCAGGTTGAAAAGTTCAACTATTTTTTTTGTAAACACTAAAAAGAATTGCTGAAAATGCTAAAATGTAAAAAAAAACTTTTTCCCTAAAAATTCATCTTTTCGGATTTCTAAAAAATTTGACTGTTTAGCTTGAAAACACTACTCTTTTTTGAAATGTCATGTTTTTTGTTTAAAGTTCAATATATTTCGACCTGAAATCCTTAGAATATGATACCTACATTAATTTTATTTACAACAAATCGTTCCCCTATAATTCCCCTATTTTCGTGAAAAATTTTGGTTTGTGAAGTCTGACAATTTATTAAAATGAACTTTTATGCGAGTTGAAACTTTTTATTTGTGGAAACTTGGGTAAAAATTTACAAAGATAGAAAAATATTTTTATAAATGATAAAAATTGATCTAGGTACACATCCTGTTCATGGAGTAATTACCGAGCTTCTACATTAGTTGTCGCACGTTCTGATGGTACCATTGAAGTATGGAATTTCACCACAAAGAGTATCGAGCCAACTTTTACGCAAAGTTTCTCAGGAGGAATTATTACCGGAATTTACAACCACCAACTACCCCTGAATCCTCAATGTGTCGCTTTTTGCGATTTTAATGGTGCCCTCAGAGTATTTTTACCGCCACCAAAAATGGTTGACGTTGAGGAGAATATAGAATGGATGCAACATTTTGTCAAACGTACGGTTAGCGGAGTTAGTACCAATCAAAATTTTATATTCTTACTTATTTTTTTTATCATTCTGGTTATCAACCAGATCAAAAATATCCACTTTTGCGGATCCAAAATTATGTTTCAGATTACTTCATTCATATCTGTCGAATGGCAGTTGTTACACTTTTTATTGAAAGCCGTAGGTTGGTCATGGCCGACATAATGTGTATAAAACAAGAAATGTTTCAGAATATTGTGAATTTCAGAGTGCAAAAAAAAATCAAATCCTCCTAAATTGGGCTATAATTTTATACGGCTCTAAGAATTTTTTTTCTAACAGTGTTTCTTTAGATTTATCATTTGCAACTTTATTTGAAACTTCTTAGAGCCAGTAGAAAATTTTTCAGAAAATGTTTAATTTGTAACAAAATACATGAATTTTCAACTAAAAATGATCAATTTTCAACCAAGAATAGAATGGTTAAATTTTCAGTGAAACATCATTTTTGAACAACAAAAATGCATTTTCCACAAACTCATTGAAATTTCAACCAAAGAGATGAATTTTCTACTGAAATGATAAATCTTCAACCAAATTATTCATTTTTAATAATGCAATTCAGTTTTTAACCAAGTAGTTTAATTTTCAACCAAAAAGATAAATTCTCAACGAAATATGTAATAGTTAATATTTCAACCAAAAAAATATTTTAATTTTAATTAAAAAGCAGTTGTATGCAACAAATAAGATGAATCTTCTTCAGAACAGTATAACTCGCAAATACGAATTTTCAACAAAACGATTAACTGTCAACCAAATTGATCAATTTTCTACAAAAATATCTGAATCGTCAACAAAACAGTTTGAATTTTTCACCCAAAAGAATAACTTCCTAAGAAATTTGTTGAATTTTCAAGCAAATAATTTAACGCTTAATCAGAAAAGATGAATTTTCAACCAAAAATAGATTAGTAGACTTTTCAACAAAAAAGAATTAAATTTTAACCAAAATTAGTTTGACTTTCAACCAAAGAGATGACATTTCTACCAAAAGAGATGAATTTTCAACCAAAATGATCCATTTTGAACTCAAATAATTAAATTTCCAGTTAAAAAAATTAACTTCCTACCAAATAGTTGACTTTTCGATTGAAAATGATCAATTTTGAACCAAGTGTTTGAAATTTTAACTGAAAAAGATAAATTTTTGAAAAAAATGAAATATTCAAATTTTCAGAACAAAATTAACTTTCAACCGAAAAAAATCGAATTTTCAACAAATTATTAAAATTTTCCGCCAGAAAATAAATATCAAAAATAGGAGTTTATTTTTTAACCAATACTTGTATTTCTAACCAAATAATTAAATTCTCAATTCAAAAAAAGATCAATTTTCAACTAAAAATAGAATATTCAAATTTTCAGTTGAAAAAGTAAATATTTAACAAACAAACAAACGAATTTTCAACCAAAGAGGTGAACGTTCAATTAAAATGATGAATATTCAACCAAAAATGTCAATAAAAGAAGTAAAAATTACATGGACTTCTTAAAATTACTTCCACGAATGTGACGTATGCATTTATTATTTTATTTTGACCCCACCTCCCCTAACTCCTTCCAGAATGCTCTAAAAACCACCCTCTGAGCGATGATGAAGTATTTTGCGGTATATTGGTCGTAAACATTACTTTTGTGTATTTTTTTATTACTTATCACTTTTAATGGTCAAATTAAAAACTTTCATCAATTTTTTTATTAACTATTAATTGCTTAAGCAATTTGTATTTTTTTAAACAATATTGTTTTCACATTTTCTCCCAAATTGACGATACCCTCACAACGAGATAAACTAATTCGGCAATATAAAAAATCAGTACTGTCCATTTAATTTCTTGGTAATTGTTCAAACAATTTCTTATTGTTTAAATGTAACTTTTGAATGGAGTAAGGCAGAAAATTTTAGTTTTTTGCAAATGTTTGAATAAGCTTCATAGAAATCTGGCATGTCTGGTATTTTTTCTACTTACCTATAATTTTTAAACAATTTTCATTTGTTTGAACATTTTTTTCAACGAAATATAAAAATTTCATACCTTCTTTGAGTAATATGAACTAATTGGTTTAAATTAGAGATCCACGCGATCAAGTTACTTAATTGTTGATTGTTAAAATAATTTTTCATCATTGCAATGTATCTGTTGACTAAAATAATACAGAAAACTGCAGTTTCCTGCATTTAGGCAATCTATGTTCATACTTTTCATTACCTAGCCCTATTTTTTGAAACAATTTCTATTTGTCGAACCAACTTTTTTTGACAAAAAATCACAAATTTACGTATTCTCTGATTAATTTGAACTGTATAATTTGAATCGAAACCCAACACGAAAGGTTAACTAATTAGTTCATGTCAATGAAAAAAGTAAACATTTTGACAGAAAATTGTTCCACGAGATGATAATTGTTAAAAAAAATAGTGGGTGAGCAATTACAGTGTTAACATAGAAGTAGCTAATAAAATTTGTTGAATACTTTACAAAGAACTATACTTTTCTGCCTTATTCCAGACTAAAGTTACATGGCAATAATAGAAAATTATTTAAACAATTAAAAATAAAGTAATTCGATCGTATTGATTCAAAATAATCAATTCATCTGATTCAGAGAAGATGTGCATTTTTTACATTTTGTCGACAAAATTGTTTTAAAAATGAAAATTCTTTAAACAAGGATGAATAAGTGGTAAAAATACCAGACATACAAAATTCTATTATTTTCGTTAAAAAGTTTCCAATAACTGATCTTTTCTTCCTTACCCCAGGCAAAAATTACATTCAAAAAATAAAAAATTATTTAAACAATTTAAAAATTATTGAAAAGATTGCACTAATTTTGAATATTATCTAGTTAGTTTATGACGTCGTAAGGGTACCAATAATTGGCGAAAAAGTGTTTTTAAAATATGATTAGGACAAATAAAAATTGTTTAAACATTTGATGATTAATAAAAAATGCATTAGATTTTTCAAATTGACTACTAAAAATTATTTTTGATAAAGAAACATACACAAGAGTCATATTCATGCAAATTTACTGCAAAATACTTAATCTTTGTTAGAGGGTGATTTTGGGGGTTTGCTGGAAGAAGTTTCTGGGGTCAACATCAAAAATCGATGTGTAAATAAGGGGGGTTCTCCATGTATTTTCAATTGGAAAATTAAGGGAATGTTTGGAACCCCTTAATGTTGTCTGATCGAGAAAAAAACGCATTTTCTTGTTTTGGGAACCCCACAACATAAACCATTATCTCAAAAGAAATTCGAATTTTTTGTCTGACCACCTTAATGCTGAAGGTCATATCTTGGATTTGGCATAACAACTGAGATTTTTTAGAGTTACTATTCATGAAAATTCATGACAGGAAATTATTATTTTATTATAATGAAGTTCAAAAGATTCATATTAAATTAGGAATATTAAGTGCAGAAAAGAAGTTAAAATGTTTTTAAATATGTACTTGTTTTTTATACAAAGTATAAATGAAAATATAATATATACAAACAAATTCTTATTTGCGATTTAAGGATATTTTTATGTCCATCAAGCTCGTAAATTTAGAGAGTGAGGCGGAAGTACTATAAAATATTAAGTCACTAATTGACTTACTAATTGAATAATTGCAAGAAGAGTGGCAAGGTGCCAAAATATAGTATGTCATTTGCATTGAATTATTAAAGAGAGCTTAAATTTTCATGATCAACGCCTTCTCTGCCTTAAATCGAAAGCAATGTTGCTACAAAATCCTAATTTTGGAATTCCCTGACTTTTTCCTGAACAATTTTTTATTTTTCCTGACCTCCATCAATTTTTCTTTTAAGTATAAAAATAACCTGACACCTAGGACATCCATAATGTTGATGAAAAAAAAGGTTTATTCCTGAATTTATCTTAAAGACTTTTAGTGAAAACATCCATACTGATTGAAAGATATTACTTAAGAACAATGTTAATTAAAAAAAAAAAGAAATCCACATATATGACAACTTGGAAGCATTGCATTTTCAACAAAACAGTTGAATTTCCAACTCAAAAGTTGAATTTTCAAATCAATAAGATCAATTTTCAACTTAAAATAAAATTTTAAAAAATTAAATAAAATAAAATTAATTAAATAAATAAATAACTGAAATTATTATTATTAATGAATACAATGATATATTAGGATATATAATATGATCATAAAATAATTACATTGAATTAAAAAAATTGTTAATAAAAATTAATTTAAAATTAAAATAAAATGGTTAAATTTTCAATAAATTGTAAACAAAACAGTTAAGTTTTCAAGCTCGCAGATGAATTTTCAACCAAGAAGAATTAATTTATGCCAAAAAAGACGAATTTTTAATGAAATAGTAGAATTTTCAAATAAAAAAGATTAGTTTTCGACCAAAAATGGAATAGTTAAATTTTCAGTTTGAAAAATTAATTTAAAAAATATTTTCATACAAATATTTAAATTTTAAACCAAAAAAAAATGAATTTCCAATAAAAAAGATAAATTTACAACCAAGAAGATTAATTCCGTACCAAAAAAGATGAATTTATAACAAAATACATGAGTTTTCATCTAAAGAAATCAATTTTTGACCAAAAAGATACATTTTGAATAAAAATAATAAATCTTCAACCGAAAAAAAACTAATTTGTAACCTGTACGTTGAATTCTTTATTTAAAAAAAAAGAATTTTCAATTAGGAAATTAAAAATTTATTTTAATTTAAAACCAAAAAATCTGCATTCAACCAAAAAGATGAATTCTTGAACAAGATGATTAATTTTCTACCAATAAAGATTAAATTTAACAAAATACATTAAGTTTTAACTAAACAAATGTAAGTTAAAAAAATTAATTTTAATTTTTTTAAACACAAAGTCATATGTGAATTTTTAGCAAAATAAAATGAATTTGTATCAGAATAGTTAACTTTTAATCTCGCAAGTAAAATTTCACCAAGAACATTAAATTCGTACCAAAAAATACGAATTTTCAAACAAATAGTGGAATCATAAACTGAAAAAGATAAATTTTCAAGAAAAAATGGAACAGTTAAATTTTCAATAAAAAATTAATTTTGAAATGAAAAAAAAATATTTATCAAAATAGTTTAATTTTTAACCAAAGAAATGAATTTTCAACCAAGAAGATTAATTTTCTACAAAAGAAGATTGTTTGAAAAAATACATGAATTTTCAATCAAAGAGTTGAATTTTTGACAGCAAAAAAGTATTTTCAACAAAAAATGGAATGGTTAAATTTTCAAATAAAAAAAAAAATAATTTTTAATAAAGAAAGAACGTTCAACAAAACAGTTAAATTCTCAACCAAAAATATAAATTTTAAACTCAGATGATGAATTTTTAACCGAATAGTTGACTTTTCGACCAAAAAGATAAATTTTCAACTAGGAAAATACATTTTCTACCTAAAAAAAGAACGATTTTTAACAAAATCGTTGAATTTTCAACCGAAGAAATATTTTTCCAGCCAAAAAGCCGAATTTTTCACAATGAAAATGAATATTCTTCCACAGAACATGGAATAGTTAAATTTACAGTTATAGAAATTAATTTTCAATAAAAATAAAGATGTTTCAACAAAAGAGTTAAATTTTTAACAACAACAAAACAAGAGATTTTTCAACTAAAATTAATTAATCAAAAAAGAAGGAATTATTTAAAAAATTATTAAATTTTCAACAAAAAAAAACCTTCTTCAAATAAAATGATGAATACATGTCCAACAAAATATTTGAATTTCCAATAAAGGAAGATTCTTCAGTCAATAAAGAAAACAAATTTCATCCAAGATGTTGAATTTTCATGCCAAGAAGACCAATTTTCTACAAAGTAGTTTAATTTTGAAACGAAAAATATAAAATTTGAACAGAAAAGTTATATTTCAATCAGATAGTTAAATTTTCTACCAAAATAGTTGAATTTTCAATTAAAAAATACAATTTTTCACCACCAGATGAATTCTTCACCACAAAAGTTATAAAATAAAAAATATATCCACGTTTATTTGATTAGCAGAATTTATATGCATGTTTGTTCTTACGATATCATACATGGGGGTTGAAAATATCAGAAGTTTCACTGACTTTTCTTGACCAATTTAAAATTCCCTGACTTTCTAGAATTTCCTCATCTGTAGAAACCCTGTGATTCTGAATAGAAAATCATTATGAAATCAATTTCTATTTATTTATAGACCAATTTATATTTAAATCAGACAGAGAGGTCCAGCTTAGGCTTTCAAAATGATTTCGTATTTGGATATATTATTATATCGTAAAAATAGAGGAATCCGTATTTCACAGTTTAATCAAAAAACAATTTATATTTGTTATAATCAATCAAAGATTACGCGTGAATACTCGCAAATTGACAGAAAGTTTCTTCAAAATGCAGTATTTTCGGAACGATCAGAACTGATCTCATAAAAATTAGAAAATTTTGAGAAATGAAAAAATCTTAGTCATCGTTTTTCTACAAAATTTTTAATGGATTTTCTCAAAAACCCCAATTTTAAAATATATTTTTTTTCGGAAATAGCTAGCAATGTGTACCATATATCTCATGAGTTTTGTTCATGGTAAACCACTGCTACAAATTAAAAAATTGAATTTTTACGTTTTTCTCAGAAAGAAGAAAACGTTCAAAAAAATTTTCAGATAAAAGTTGGCACACCTTAAAAATTGCTGCCAAAAATATTTACTGCTCGTTTGAGATATTTTACATTGTTTACAAGGAAAAGTGAAAAGTTGTAGATGCCTTTCTTACATAAGCAGAAACTGTAAAAGAAATATTAGAAAAAATAAAAAAGTCGGATTTTCCAAAAAATCTTCTTTATTTTTTTCAATCATTTTTGGAAGCATGAAAAGAAGATTTTGAGTCAGGGAAAAATGTTTTCTTCTCTAAATATGATTTGTTATTTTTTCTCGTAAACGATGCAATATATCTCAAAAGATCAAAAGCCATTTTTTGAGGAAATTTTCTAAGCGTGTAAACTTTCATCTGAACATTTTCATGTACCTTTTGTTGTTCCCGAGAAAAATGCAAAAATTTGATTTTTTCAAAATAATTTTTTTCAATCTGAAGCAATGGTTTACCAAGAAGGAAACTCCGGACATATGTAGTACATATTGCTGGCTATTTTTCAATAAGAAATTTTACTAGTGTTCAAAAAAAATTCACTTAAAAGAATTTTAGAAAAATACCCCCATTTTTTAATTTCTCAAAATTTCTTATTTTTGTAGGTTAGTTGAAAGAGCAAGAATTTCTACATCGCATGAAAGAAGAAAATCCCAAATACCTAGGCTTGTTCAAAAAATACTGCATATTGAAGAAACTTTTTTTCATTTTTTGAAAATTGGCAGGTAGATGATTGTAACAAATATGAAAAAAATGGTGTAAACTGTAAAATACGGGATCCTTTATTTTCACCATGGAACGATATATCCAAATATCAAATCATTCTGAAACCATCATCTAGAATTTTCTTAAAATTTTACCTCATTTGAAACATGAGTACAATTGGTTTATAAGTAAATACAAATATATAACTATTTTAAAAATAATACAGATACAGAAATTCGAAGCATGGCAAAAACATTGGAGTGACACAAACGTGGAAAGTATTGAGCGAAATAGGAAAATGGCAGAAATGGAAAATGCAAAAAGATTGCAAGAAATTGAGGAGAAACTCAAAGCAGAGATGCAAGAAGCAGCTTCTAAAATCAATTCGTCAGCAAAGGTATTTGTAATAAAGAAAAATTCTTTCCGACGAAAGCCACAAAAAATATACATATATGAAGGGTTGCAGTAGAGAACTATAGATAACCAACATTTTTTCTGAAAGTGGGCTTTTTGCATAAAAAATTCTTTAAAAATCCAATACATGTGTTAACGGTATTTTTTAGAAATATAATTTTTGCTATAGTGATAAAAAGATTGGTAATTTAAAACCATATAACTGACTCTCGGTACTTATCTCCTTTCTTCTTCTTCTTTTTTTTCAATTGTCTTACCTCTTACCTTTTTTTAAACCTTTTTCTGACCATATTCCTCCCAAAAGTTTTCAAATACAGTAAAATAATGAAATACTTTTTTCCAAAGAAAATTACCTGAAATAAAACTATTTGCCACTTTTCGCAGCACCAATGTACCAATCAAATTCCAACCTAAAATCTTAAATTTTTATTTTGTACAAAAAGCCACTTTCATAAGGTTTTTTACTTAACTTTTTGCCTTGCGATTGGAAATGAAATTTCCTAAAATTATTATCGTTTCCTTATAAAGAAACAAATACCTTTCTTGTTTTTATAGACCTTTTAGCGAAAAATTTTCTGTTACAGTGCAATACTATCACACTAAATCTTTATTTTCCCGGAACAGAATAATTTTTTTGGATGAAAACTTTTTTATTATTATTTAGCTTTCCCATATCTTGCAAGCAAGTTTTTATTATTCTTTAGGAATAAAAAATATAATTTTAGTTGCTAATCAAAGAAAATTTTCAAAACACATAAAAGGACACCCCAAAAAAATACGTTGCAAATGGCTCTCCGTGGAATTACATTATTTTCAGATATTTTGTTGTTCATGATTCCCAATCAAAAGTTGTCTCTGGAGAAATCTTCAGAAATAAGCCGTTTAGCTTCAAAATCGAAATATCTTCTGAAATAATTTAAACTTTCCTCTAAAATGTTTTAAATCCTGAAAAAATTTAAAAAGTGCCTTCAAATCACAGCTTAAATAATAATTAAGATATTCCATTTTGTTTCTAACAAAATGTTAGAAACAAAATTTTTTTCTTATATTAAAAAACATTTACAATTGAAATGTTCTCTTTAATTAACAATATTCAGAAATATACAGAATGAAATTTTGTCAAGGGGTTATGAATAGAATCCTATTGTCATTATTTTCAACATTCGGTCAGAAAGTTAAGAACAGAATGTTTGCCTTCATTATTAACAATTCATTTAAAATTTAAATGCTCTCTTTCAGAAATAAATTTTTAGAATTAAACTTCCTTATTTGGAAATTTCGATTGACGAAATTTCAGAAAATTCAAAAAAGCAAACAGAAAAAATCCACTTAAGGCCATGTGACGAGTGGGTCACGTGACCGGCTTCCTACCTTACTGACACTTTTTTATTTGTAAACTTATTCTCATACGAATAGCCACATCGAGTTAAAAATTTGGGTTAATAAATAAGAAGCACTTAGAAACGCGGCTCTGGTCTTAAAATTTTATAATTATGAAAAAACTTTTTTTTGTGAATAATTTTTTTTTACTTTTTTCATAATTATAAAAATTTAGGACTAGAGCCGCGTTTCTTATTGCTTCTTATTTGATATCTCAAATTTTCAACTCGATGTGGCTATTCGTGTGAAAATAAGTTGAAAAATAAAAAAAGTGCCGGTAAGGTAGGAAGCCGGTCTCGTGACCCACTGGTCACATGGCCTTAGGGCGCTTCAAATGTGTCTCGGTTTCGCTTGATCAACTATACGTCTAAAGGGATGAATTTTTGAACGTAATATTTTTACCACATAATCTAAAAGTAATTATACTGGTTTGGACAAAGAGCTTTTTCCGAAAAATCTACTTGTTTTTTTGTTTGTAATTGAAAATGGAGTGTTTTGTGCCTGAAACCGACAACACTCTATTTTGTATGCTAGGCTGCCGGTTTTGCCGGTTTCAGGTGCAAAAATACACTTCAATTTTAATTACAAAAAAAAAACGAGAACATTTTCCGGAAAAAGCTCTCTGTCCAAACCGGTATAATCGGCTTTACATTATGTGGTGAAAATATTACGTTCAACAATTCATTCTTTTAGACGTATAGTGGATCAAGCGAAACCTAAACTCGTACACGCAGTATGCAACCAATCACGTATTCAACGACAATGAGAGCAAGATTTTCAAGAATTTCGAATAACTATTTATTCTTAGGGTTTATTTGCTCTTACGGTTATATAAATACAATTTTCTTGAGGATCTTGAGAAAATTCAAAAAGATTTTTTTTTTAATTTCAGATATGTCAAATCAAAATTTGATCAAAAAAGTTAATCTTCAACCAAATAGTTAAATTTTTAGACAGAATGAAGAATTCTTAACAAAAAATGTAATAGTTCATTTTTCAATCCAAAAAGATTTTTATTTTTAATTAAAAAAAGTTAAATGCATCCAAAAAATACAAATTTTCAAGAAAATAGTTGAATCCTCAACCAACAAAAATTATTTTCTACCAGTTGCATTTTCAACCAAAACCCATAAAATACTTTTTTTTAAATGAATTTTCCATGAAAAAAATTTATTTTCGAACAAAAACGTGAATTTTCTATCAAGAAAATTAATTTTTACCCAAGAAAGAAGGATTCTCAACAAAACATGTAATATTTGATATTTTATTTCAACAAAATTTTAATTTTAAATCAAAAAACAGTTGAATTCATTTAAGAAATCAACAAAATAGATGAATCTTAAAAAAAAATTAACCAAGAAGATTAATTTCCTGCTAAAAAAGACAAATTTTCAGCAAATTTGTTACATTTTTAACCAAAAAAGATTAATTTTGAACCAAAATAATGAATCTTCAACCAAACAAGTGAATTTTTAACAAAGTAGTTCAACTTTTAACCAGGTAATTGAATTTTCAACTAAAAAAGGTGAATTTTTAACAAGAAATATAATATTTGATGTTTAAACTGAAAAATATTTTAATTTTTATATCAAAAAGATTGGATTTAATCGAACAATACAACTTTTCAATAAAATAGTAATAGTTGAATCCTTAACCAAAAAAGATTTTAATTTTCAGATAAACATGTGCAATTTTAACAAAAAGGTATTAAATTGTTACCAAAAGAGATGAATTTTGAAACCAAAAAGACGGATTTTGAACAAAATTGTTAAATTTAAGTAAAAAATTAATTCTGAAATAAAAAAAAATCTTTATCAAAATAGTTTAATTTTTAACCAAAGAAATGAATTTTCAACCAAGAAGATTAATTTTCTACAAAAAAAGATTGTTTGAAAAAATATATGAATTTTCAATCGAAGAGTTGAATTTTTTACAACAAAAAAAGGATTTTCAACAAAAAATGGAATGATTACATTTTCAAATAAAAAAAATTAATTTGTGATAAAAAAAGGACTTGCAACAAAAAGGTTCAATTTTCAGCCGAAAAGATAAATTTTAAAGTCTGATGATGAATTTTCAAACAAAAAAATTTATTTTTAACTGAATAGTTGAATTTTTGACCAAAAAGATAAATTTTCAACTAGGAAAATACATTTTCTACCAAAAGAAGAGAACGATTTTCAACAAAATCGTTGAATTTTCAACCGAAGAAATATTTTTCCAGCCAAAAAGACGAATTTTTCACCATGAAAATTAATATTCTTCCACAAAACATGGAATAGTTAAGTTTTCAGTTACAGAAATTAATTTTCAACAAAAATAAAGAAGTTTAAACAAAAGAGTTAAATTTTCAACAATAAAACAACAACCGATTTTTCAACTAAAATTATGAATCATTGTCCAACAAGAAAGAATTATCAACAAAATAATTAAATAAAAATAAAATAAAAAAATATTAAATTTCAACCAAAGGAGATAACTTTTGAAACCAAAAAAAAGGATTTTAAACAAAATTGTTAAATTTGAAACCAAAAAAGTTTGTTCTGTCCAGAATGAAAAAAATTTGGGCAAATTATAATTTGAAAGAAAAAAATTATTTTTATAACACATGAACAAAAAGTCTCCCTTTTCGCACTGAAAAATATGCCAAAAGTGACACTTTTTAGTAAGGTATAAAAAAAGTACTGCGCATGCGTAAATCAACCATAGTTTCCTTTCGACACACTAGTTACCTTTTTCGCATACTTTTTTTAACACGCTAGTCACTTTTTGTATACTTTGGTTACCTATGACAATGAGTGGGATTTACGGTCAGCCATTTTCCAGTCGTGCTCAGTTATTTGTGATGATGTGAAAATATAAAAATGAGTTCAAATCGTAATAATTTGAGAAAATAACTCTTTGCGATTAAAAAAAAGCTTGTTCTCTTCATAAATAAATATTTTTAATTATTATGTTTACCATTATTTAGTTTTGAGGTTATCAATTATAATTTTCCTAGGTTTCTCGAGAAAAATGAAAAAGACTTTTGAAGATTTCAGATATGTGTTGAAAAAGTATTTAGAAAATTTCTAAGTTCTTTTTTTATTTCACAGGACTTTACAAAATTTCAGAAAATATTTGAGTCAGATTGAAAGATATTTAGGAGATTTTCACACTTGGAAAAAATTTCAAAATATTTTATAAATTTTCGAAAATCGTTCAAAGTTTTAAAATATTTTTAATCTCTTAAAAATTCTAAAAATTCCTAAATATCTTTCAAGCTGAATTGAATCATTCCTAAAATTGTTTTTCAATCTTCCGGATTTATTTTTGATAATGATGGAACTCTTTTGTAACATATTATAGTATTTTTAAATATTCGTTTCAAATTATTAAAAAAAAAAAATACAGTCACTTAAACTATTCCCAGAAATCTTAAACATTTTTGTTATTATCTTTAAACGTATCAAAAGCTTTAAAAAACTTCTAAGTTTTATTCCAAATTTTCTAAAATCTCCTTTTTTTAAGTTTTCCGAAAATCGTTATTATTTTTGAATTTTGTTCAAACTTCTAAATATCTTTGAAAGCAATTGGAATTTCTCCTAAAATTTTTAGAAAATTCTGCAAAATTACACAAATTGCCTTCAAATCTTCCAGATCATTTTTTGATAATTTTGTCAATCTTTTTGAATTCTTTTCAAATTTGCTTCTAAAATAAATGTCGTAAAATAAAAAATCATTGAAAATTTCACGAGAAACCTTGAGAAAATTTTTGTTATTCTCTTGAAACCTTTCAAAATTCTTAGAAAGCTTCTAAATTTTTTGTTTGAAATTTTCGGAAATTGTATCCTTTCAAAACATCCATATATCTCTTGAACGTATTCGAATTTCTTCTAAAATTTTGTATTCTTTTAAAATTGAAAATTTTTGCTTTGAAATCTTCCAAATTCTTTTTCAAAATTTAAAAACTAATTTTAAATCTTCTTAAATCTTGTTAAATGTTTTCTTTTACTTTATATTTTTAAAAAATTGATTTCCCCTGGAATCTTAAAAAAAATAATTATCTTAAAAACTTCAAAATGCTTCAAAATTTTGTTTCAAAATCTTCAAAAATTTACATTTTGTTTAAGATTTGTCGTCACCGGTAATTTTTTGGTTACCGGTACCGGCAATTTTTTATCTTTACCTATATACAGTATATACATTTCGTAAACTAAAATATTTTAAGTTTTTGTCTATAATTTTATTTTTCTCGCCTCTCTGCATGTGTAGAAAGTTTAAAAATTATTATATTCTGGTAGCAAAATGTTGAGAATAGAATTATTTTCCAATATTAAAAAATAATAAAAATAAAAATTTGTTCTTTAATTAATAATGTGAAGAAACATTCCAAAATAATTTTTGGTGAAAACGTTAAGAACAGAATATTTTTGCCTTTATTATTGAAGAATCATTTACAATTTAACGTCTCTCTTTTAAAAATAAATTTTAAGAATTAAAATTCCTTATTTGGAAAGTGCGGTTAAGAAAAATCGACAAAATTCAAAAGAACATACTGGAAAAAGCCACATAAGGCGCTTCAAACGATTCTCGATTTCGCTTGATCGTGATACGTCTAAAAGGATGATTTTTTTAACGTAATATTTTTACCACATAATCTAAAGGCAATTATACCGATTTGGACAGAACGTTTTTTTCGGAAAATGTTTTCGCTTTTTTTCGTACACTCAATTTTCAGTTACAACAACAAAAAAACAAGAACATTTCCCGGAAAAAGCTCTCTGCCCAAACCGTTATAATTGCCTTCAGATTATATGGTACAAATATTACGTTCAACAATTCATCTTTTTAGACGTATTGTTGATGAAGCGAAACCGAGACTCGTTTGAAGTGCCTTAAAGGCATATTCACGAAGTGAGAAACCAATCAGGTAGTCAACAACATTGAGCGTGAGATTTTATAGAATTTCGTTACAACTATATTTTTTTAGATAGGATAGGATATATGACGTGCGCCGAAGAAAGGGGCTTACTCTACAAAAATCGAAATCGAGGTTTTTACACCTTTCAATAGCTTATGAGTTGCTTTTTTCAATGAAACCATCGACAAAAAATTTCAAGCATTATTATTGCTAATAATTGAGTTGTTACGTATCCGAGAAATCAGTCTTTCGCTCGAGAGCTCGAGGTCCCGTGAAACACCTCCCACCACTCACCACTACATCTCTGCGTCTCATCGACACCCGTCCGTGAGCAGCGTCCAAGACCTATCTCTTTCCTCGTAAGAACGTGGCGGTAAGCAGAGAGGGAAGATTTCGTGAGTTTTCCCTCGCTCCTAAAAGTCACGTCTATCCGGTCGACCTCGACCGCTCGCCCTGAAAAATTTCACTATTCAGAGTAAGCCCCCTTACTTCGGCGCACGTCACATATAAAGTCAGCAAATACCAAACAAAATCTCTGGCTACTATGTGAAAACAATTTCTTGTAGACTCAGATGCCGACGGACTTTATTGAAGCTGCGAGAATTCGATGGACTTCAATGGAATTAAAACGTATGCAACACATCATCCTAGAGCAAAAGGGTTTAAAAAAAGAAGAACTCGAGAAACGGCGGGCACCGGTTTTAAAAATGGAGAAGGAAGCGGCATCAAAAAAGAGAAAATTGAAGAAAATTATGCAACTTCAAGATAAAATTTTCGAGGACACGGCTGCGTTTCTGTTCCCCAAACAGTATTATGAACAGCAGCAAAGAAAAGTTCGACCCTCGTCTGTCCCTCAAGAAAAACTTGAGCCACCAAGGAAAGAAGTTGAAACTTCTGAAGAGGTATTTTATAAGTCTGGGGGACTTTCTTAATTTCATCAATTTCGAAAAGTTTAGGAAGTTAAAATAAAAATGTCTCCTTTTAGAAATTTATTTTCAAAAAGAGACACTACTGTATTTTAAGGTCCCGGGGTATATGAGCATAATTGCCAAATAGCGGAATGGCGTTTTATTGGCTTAAACTGATTGTTTTGACCAAGTAGAGAAAATATGAAATATCAAAGATTTCACTTTGAACAAATTTATTTTTAAAGTTATTGCCCTTTTCTTTTTTGGACACTTTTTGAGTTTCTAAACATGAATTGCACCAGTTCAATAAAGGCTGTACAGGGTGGTCCAAAAAATTAAAATTCAAAAATTTAAAGGTGCTCTCGAAAATATATGTTCCTTTTGAAGAAAAAATTATGTAGTATAAATTTGAGCTAAAACGAACAGTACCTGGTTCTCTCTTATCGGGCATGAAGCTTTTAAAGCTTGCGTTTCTTATTATCGACTTTACAAAAAAAAAATCGAAGAAATTATTTTCCTGAATATTTACCATAAATTCGACGATGAAATTGGAGTTCTAGACAAATAATTCCTAGTGGGTGTTTTTCGCAATGACATTTTTTATACATTAATCAATGAATTTGAGTCTTCCTTCAGATGGGGAATTTCTAAATAAATTCATTAGCCTATAATAAAATAAATTTTGGTATGCTAACACATAAAATTGATTAATGTAACATGTTTTTGCAAACGTTCAGAAAATTCTTATTTGAACGAATTTTTTTTTAAGTTTCTTTTTTTTTACTGTTCACTATCAAAATATGTAAGAAGAAGAACTACAAAGGTTTAATATACAATGATCAAAGAGAAATGATTTTGCAATAGAAAGTTTTCAGAAACTTATTTTTGTTACTTGAAGAAAAAAATAGAATTAAATAGTGAAAAGGTTCCATTTTAAGCAAAAATTTTAAAGAAAAGTTTAAAACAAATGTTTATTTGAAACAATGTATGTAAAGCACGTAGGTTTTATCATTTTTCCTGAAAGGACATTTCCAAGTACAAAATAAAAAAGTATAAAGAAAATCAAGGCAGGCTTTTTTTGGGAATCGAGTTTTAAAAAAAAATGATTTGGAAACATGAAAAATCACCATGAAGGAGCTGTTGGAATCAATTGGAACCTCAAAATTTGGATTTTCCGGGGTATCAAAATCAAAGAAGGAACATTTTTAATAAAAGAATCGAGTTTTGTCTTGACATTTAAATCATAAACCTGAAAATTTGCATTTTCAACAAAACAGATTATTTTCAAAGGAAAAGGTGAATTTTAATCAAATAGTTGAATTAAAAGATTATCAACAAAATAATTAAGGTTTGAATAAAAAATGCGAATTTTTAACTAAATAGTTGAATTTTCAAGAAAAAAGACAAGTTTTGTAGAAAACAGTTGAATTTTTGACCAAAAGATATTACTTCTCAACAAAATAACTGAATTTCGAAAAAAAACTCAACCAAAAACGGTTGCATTTTCAACAAAATACTTGAACTTTGAAAACAAAAATACGAATTTTTTAGAAGACAGTTGAATTATCGGCCTGGAAAGTTGAATTTTGAGCAAAAAAAAAACAAAAAAAAATGATTTTTCTACAAAAAAAAAAGGAAATTTTAATGCAAAAGGATGAATTTTCTATACAAAAAGGCCAATGTTCAACAAAACTGTTATATTTTTCAATCAAAAAGTATGACTTTCCAACAAAATAGTTGAATATACAACAAAATATTAAATTATCAACCAAATAGTCCATTTTTTACCGGAAAGAATGCACTTTGGACCAAAAATTGGTAAATTTTCTTATTGAGTTTTATTAATTCAAAAGGAAAAAAGGGGGAACAGGGGAAAGGCTGTGAAGATTGTAACTAAATATGAAATTAATCGATTTTAAACGATTTCGACTTAAAAATGTCCAACTGTTCAGGCTTGCAATTTGGAAAAATTGAAACTTTGAATTCGGATTCACGGAATTAGAAAATGCTGAATTTCTAACGCTATTAATTTGAAATTTTCTAAACAAAAAAAGTCTAATTGGAATTTATGCAATTTTCAATCATTAAATAAAAATAATACAACTCTTTCTTGTTTTGATTTTGAATTTTAGAAGTTTCATTGTTTTTGAAATTGAAACTAAGTATATCGAACTTCTGATAAAAATGGAAAAAGTCGATTAGTCGCATTTTTTCAAAAAAGTTGAAAAAAGTCGAAAAAGTCGTATGAATGTTGAATGAATGTTGAATGTTGAATGAATGTTGAATGTTGAATGAATGTTGAATGTTTCATGAATGCTCAGAACTTCAGGTACGTCTTTCATGGTTCGATAGAGCTGAATGATAGCTCGAAAGTACTTTTTCGTTTAAAAAAAAATCAATTGCATTAAAGTTCGACAATTCGAGTTTTGACACTTACGCCCTTATGTCCGGGACCTTTTGGTTAAGTATATTTAGCAGATTATATTTTTCGTCCTATTTTTACTAATATTAATAATTCAACTTCAACCCTGGAAACTCATCTTCGTCAGAGATTACTGAAGTAGTTTTCCAGTGACTTGTAATCTCGACAAATCGTTACATTCCACATCTTACTGTGGAATTTATTGTCCAACTTTCCAGAGCAGTTACTCAAGGTCCCATTATTTTCTTGTAGATACAATTCAACACTCCAGAGGAGGAGATTATCTACAACTTCATGGAAGTTCAAGCGGAAGCTTTATCGTCGATTCACCGGCATCCTCACAAGTACGCATTCCAGTGGCGACATACTCTGTCAGAGGGCATGGCAAGAAGAAATATCATGGATGTAGAACTCCGAAAATTCAATAAATACAAGAAAAGAACGAGAGGAAAAGAAAATTTACATGAAAATCCTCAAAAAGTCGATTTTCCATCTATGGTTTATTCCTCAGAAGACATAGACGTAGAAAGTAATCAGGATTTACGGGATTGTATGTCCACCTCATCTGATCACGGCAATTTTCATGTCGAAACAGGCGTTGGATCCAATTCAGGATATATGATTGTTTGATAATGAAAAAAACTCCACCAAATATTTTTCAAAAATAACAAAAATTGTGGACTTATGGGACTGAGTTGTTGGGTAACTTTCTTTTAAATGCCATATTTTTTATTCTGATTGACCGATTTAACTTTTCGACGTTTGAAACTGAAATAATAATTTTTCTTGATTCAACATAAAAAAATTAATTGAAAAAGATAATTTTTGAAAATTTTCTTTACAAAAATTAAAATTAGGAACGCGATACCCAGAAAAAGCATTTTTTTTGCATTTTTCAAAAGTTCTTTTTCGAGGGAAGGTATACGTGAATTCTACAAGCCCTGAAAAATTAGGGTGGGGTGGGACAACGACTAGTTTTCGAAAAAAAAATCACGTCTTGTATGGCGCGGAGTGTTTCGGTAAGGCAAGAAAGTTTCTGTGAATATTTCCAGATCACAAGTTTCAACCGATTTAAACTATTCTTTAAATAAAAGTTAATAAAATTCTTAAAGCATGAAGAAAAAAATAGTATACTTTCTTATTTAATAAATAAAATTTCAAATAAAAATTTGTTTATTCTTTATGAGTACCTTCTTCTACAGAATAGAATATAAACAGCTATCCAAAAATATTCTCCAGTAGGAATGTAGAAATTTAAAAATGTATGGAATTTGTTATAAGCAAATAAGTGGATGAAAATGGTTTCATGGTGATTAGCAGTGTTTATTCACTTAATTACAACTGAAATTGAACCATTTATAGAAAAAAAGATGTTCTTACATGGATGATTGAAATATAATAAATAATTTGTTATATAATGAGAACATTTAATGAATAATTAACCGTTTATGTTAATTGTGATAAAATAAATACGATTGCTTTTACGGAATCAGCCATAAATTACTTTATAATTAAACACAGCTTATATATGTTTATCTATGGCCCAGTAAAAATTTTTTAATGTGTAACAAACTTGATTAACAAATGCGCTATTTAACAATTTTCCGACTATTTTTAACCTTTTTTATAAATCTTGAACAACGAATAACAGTAGATTCCAACAAAAAAAAAAATTTTTTAGTTTTCAAACGTCGTTGCCCAACAACTCAGTCCCACAAGTCCGCCATTTTTCAAATTTTCGAAAAATATTTGGTGGGATTTTTTTTACTTTCAAGCAATTATATATCCTTCATTGCAGCCGAATCCCATTCTGACATGAAAATTGCCATGACCAAATAATAAGATCTTTTCTACGAATTTTTAACATTTCAGCAAAGTGGCTCGCAAAATATAAATATAATATTTCTATTTCTTATTTTTTCAGTTCGCTCAGAGGGTTTGCAGAGTGAAGTGCATGAAATTGAGTGAAGTTCTCATAAATAATATTTTGGTGCAAAACTAAAATGCTAAGAAATAGCAATAGATTTTTTACATGTGAGAATAAATATTTGATAATTTTGAGCTCTAATTTCTAAAAAAAGTTCTAAAAGTTTGGGTTCGACATATTTGAAATCTTCAATAATATTTTAGAATATTCTCAAAAATCTTAGAAAAATTATATTTGTATAACCTTATGAAAAAGTTTGAAAGTTCCAAAAAATTAAACGAACAAACTTAAGAAGGAAATATTAATTCCAAATTTTTATATTTTATTAAACATTATTTTTGCCGTCTAACCAAAAAACTATAACCGCGGGTAGCGCGCGATTGATGATACTAATATTTTTAAAAAGTCTTGCAAAAAAATCATGTGAAATCTTTAAAAAACTATGAAATTCCTTGAAATCTTTGAAAACCCTACAAGGTTCTTTAATATTCCTTGACAATTGTTTAATCTTTTGATACCTTTGGAAACTGTTTTATATCGATTAAACTCTCTTTAAAAATCCCTTGACAACAAACTAATAGATTAGTTTTAGATTAGGTTTAGATGTATACGAACATGTAGTTAAATACTCTTAATCGCTTCATACATTTGTAATTGGTCTACTAGCTCCTCATTTAAATAAACAAATTAAATCAATTAAATTTATTCTCTTAAGTTCTCTAGAGATCCATTGAAATCCTTTGAAGATTGTAAAATGTACTTAAAACTTTGTAATAATTATAGGTCCCATAAAATCCCTTAAATATTGTGAAATTCTTTGTAGTATCTCGAATTTTTTAAAATGCTACAAAATTCCTTGAGACTGAATCCATTTCAATCCAGAAGATTCTTCACTTAAAGCCGCAGAATCTCTCGGAGACGAAATATGTTATTTTTAAGAGGAAATTTGATGATACGTATTTTTCCGATTCGCAAAAAAAAAAAAAAAATCTAAGAATTTATACGTATTTGAATTTTGTGCTTTGTTTTTCGAAAAAACAGACATTTTTCTTTGCAAATTTTGAAAAGTATTGAAAATTAACAAAATGGCTGCAGTTTTCCTGAAAGAATTAAACGTCGCTCATCTCAAAAAACCCACTCTTATATTTTTTTTCAATTTTTTTGAATTTGTACTTTATTAAAAAGTAAGTGATTAAAAAAACGCTAAAACAGTGATTTTATTCATAAGAATTGATACACATAATTTTATTATTATTAAATGTTGTCAAATGGCAATCCTTTTGGTAACAATATGTTAGTCTTGAGAAGAAAAGGAGTGACTCTGCAGAAAATAAAAATATCGTATGGTTAAAAATGTAAATTTTCCATAATAATTGTTGATAACAATCATAAGTGTTGTTCAAGGTAATTTCTTGGGTAAATTATTGTTGAGAAGAAAGGAAATGATTCACAGAAAAAATGGTCTATGTTCAAAAACGCAAAATAAGTAAATTTGTTTGTTGAAATTTGTTACAAAAATTTATAACAATGAAATTGTAGTGGTTTAGTTTTAGGTTTTGATTAATTGTTAAACACATAATCTAAGACGATATCAGTATATGGATGCATTCAAACACTGAAAATGCAGCTGATGCCCGTCTTATCCATTAATTTGTTTATGACAAATAAAGAACTAAGGTAAATCATTCTATAGTGGAAAACTCCATTCATTCAGAGTAAATTCACTAATTCTCTTTGTTTTTGAGAAAATATTCCACATGAAAAACACTTAAAAAAGTACGTATAAAAGGACGTAAAAAACTACATAAAAAAGGACGTACTAAAGGATGTAACAAAGGACGTACAAAAGGACGTACCAAAGGACGTACAAAAGGACGTCCCAAATTGGGATACAAAATTACATAATTTGATACGTCCTTTGATGCATCCTTTGGTACGTCCTTTGGTACGTCCTTTGGTACGTCCTTTGGTACGTCCTTTGGTACGTCCTTTGGTACATCCCTTAGTAGATCCTTTGGTACGTCCTTTGGTACATCCTTTGGTACGTCCTTTGGTACGTCCCTTAGTAGATCCCTTAGTAGATCCTTTGGTACGTCCTTTGGTACGTCCTTTGGTACGTCCTTTGGTACGTCCTTCAGTACGTCCTTTGGTACGTCCTTCAGTACGTCCTTTGGTACGTCCTTTGGTACGTCCTTTAGTACATGCCTTAGTAGATCCACTAATACGTCCTTTAGTACGTCCTTTGGTGCGTCCTATGGTACGTCCTTTGGTAGTCCTTTGGTACGTCCTTCGGTACGTCGTTTCTGATGGCATTTTTAAATGACAGTTGCACCCAGTGAGACCCTGCGGTGGTTTTTTAACCTTTTTTCAAAATTATTTATATATATATATATATATATATAC
>JAABKJ010001878.1:0-29292 GCA_011634705.1 Andricus grossulariae
AAACTACATCATCGCGTGACGATCAGGATGTTCAACTCATAGGCGGAAATACCATTCCACATCTTGGTAATGGAGAATAATATACATATCTTGGAATACCGCAAGCGGAAACCCTAAATATGTGCGTATAAAAAACGGGCCTTGAAAAAAGGTATCGCCAAATTCTCAGAATAATTTGGGCTTCCGAGTTATCTGGAAAGAATAAGATCCAGGCGACCAATATGTGGCCGTTCCTGTACTGCTATATACGTTTGGTGCAGTAAAATGGAACGTCGATGAGTTCAAGAAACTTGATAGAGGTAACTTGGTACAGGCTTGCTAAGCTTGGAGTGTCTTCATCGAAGAACGGTACTGGCTACAGCCTGCTCAGTTCTAAATAGCACAGATTCTCTTATGCGACTCATACATCAACATGAAATCGTCAATGCTGCGGCGTTTCTATACCGATTCGCAGGTAGGTCCGCAGAGGAACTTGGCCTCCTATTTGATTCCAGTGACGCTATACATGGCCGAGCATCACTAACCCCTTTGGTGCTCAAAAGTCGTGTACAGAAAACAAAACATACGTTTCTACTAAGAGAGCATTCTGACAAGCCTCTTCATGGTAAAATCTACGGCATCATACGTTGAGAAGAGCTCTCGTTAGGTCTGCCTAACATGTTTTTCAAGTCTGCTGAATTAAGATCGAAGACTGAGGGATTTCTTTCCGCCTGTCAAGACGTCGTTATAGACACCTTAGTTTACCGCGAGCGCATAATGAATGCACCTGTAGGCGATGGTAACTGCCGGGCGTTTAAGCAAGAGCCAGAAACAATTGGACATGTTCTCAGTCGATGCGCAAAGTATGCACGCTACGGGCACATAGAGAGACATAATGCGGCTGTAAAAGTGTTATATTACCATCTTAGGTACTTCTATGGTGTTGATCTATTGCCCGCCTTGCCATAAACCCAGGTGGAACTCGAGTCCGTTGTGGAGAATCATCAGTGTAAGATGTGCTGGAATTTCTCACTCTCCACCACTCAACGTATCAGTGCTACGAAGACTGATGTTGTCCTCCAAGATCTAAAGACAAAGATCATTTACGTGATTGAATTCTCGGCACTAGCCGATGGTAATATCACGGCAAAGAAGAAAGAAAAACGGGCGAAGTATCGAGCGTCAGGCTCATTCCACCGCGAACTGGGTTCAAAAGGCTGGGATCTTCTGGGATCACTTCACCTGGTCCATCAACACTGTTCCTCATAACATTCTACAAAGATGGGCTTAAGGTCATCCGCGGCTAGAGACCTGACTCCAAGAAACAGTGTTGCACGATGTTGTCTCGAGTAAATTTTCCGCTCTTGCTTACCTTCTAGGACCGAAGGAGCAGAGGTGGATAACATACACGTTTTAGTTGCGTCGGGATTGGTTGCTTCAAGGAAGCAGGATCACAGCTTCCAGAACCTACAACTTCTCATAATCCTATGAATCCCTCCGAAATTGCTAATATATTTTGATTCATCTAAATTCTCCGAATGATCTGAATACCTTGAATTCGTCTAAATTCCCTAAATTCCTCCTAAGGACTTCAGAATAATTCAAAGAATTCAGAGGAATTGAAGGGATGTAAAAGAATTCAGAATATTTCAGGAATTCCGAAAACTGAGAGGAGTTCCTAAATTTCTTAAATATTCTCAGCTCAAGGATTTAAGAGAATTTCAAGAATTCAGGAGATTCGGAGAACTTGAGGAATTTCAGGAATTTATCATATTCAAGGAATTTTAGGGATTATGGGATGAAGAATATTCAACGATTATAGAAAATTGAATAATTTCTGAGAATTTACGGAATTCAGGATATTCGAAGATTTCAAAGAATTCAAAGAATTGCAGGGACTTCAGGAATTCCGAATATTTAGAGAATTCAGGAAATTCATAATATTTCAGAATTTCAGAGAATTCAGGGAATTGTGAATAATGCAAGAATTCAAGATATTCGAAGATTCAAAGAAATTCAGAGTTTTTCAGGGATTTAAAAGTATTTGAGAAATTCATGAAATTGCGAGAATTTAGAGTATTCAAATAATTCAGGGAATTTGTAGAAATCGAGGATTTTAGGATATTCAACACAGTCAGAGAATTTCAGGGATTTCCGAGTATTTAGGTAATTCAAGAAATCCTGAGAATTTTAGGAATTTGGAATTTCTGGGAATTCGAGGAAATCAAGAAATTCGGAATATTTGACACATTTAAGGATTTTAGGGAATTTGAAGAATTTCAGAAATATTGAGAATTGAAGGAGTTTGGAAGATGCCTGAAATTCAGGAAATTCAAGATATTCAAGAAATTCAGAGAATGCAGCGAATTTAGCGATTTTAAGATATTCAGAGAATTTCAGGGAACTCAGAGTATTTCGCAGATTGAAAGCGTTCAGGAACTTCAAAAAATTCAGAGAATTTTAGAAATTTCGAGGTATTAAGGTATTTCAAGGAATTCGTGAAATTAAAGGAATTTAAGAAGTTCATACAATTCAAATCATAACGAAATAAAAAACCTATTATTTGAAAAAGAAAATTAAAGAAATCTAATAACTAAAACATCAAATATATTTACATATTTCAAAAATATCAGTTTCAAATCATTAATTTCATTCTGTTCTACAACTGAAAAGATTTAAAATTGATCCTAAAGAATTTTGTATATTATCAGTTGAAAGTTATTATTTTTATTTCACTCTCATGTGCTTTAAATAATAAAACTTATTGATGAAAAAATACAGAAAGACCAAAAACATCTCTGCTAATTATTTTTTGTTTTATGGGAAAATGTTTAAATCAAATGAAGGTTATATACATTACTTTCGACTATGTATAATTTTTCCTCCTGGGAATCTGGGCCAGGAAAACGAAAAGAAATTTGATATCGAAATAATGTATGTACCACCTGGTGAAAGATATGGCATCACAAAATTTTACAAATTTATTTTGAATGTGTTGAAACTGTGTGATTATAAAGTTATAGGCATTTAAAATATTAAACAATGATAATATTTATTTATATTTGTAATATTTCTTTGTGACTTAGGTACTTCTTGTTCAGGCAGAACAATCGAAAAGGAGTACTGGACATTGTACGATACATTCGGCAATCAAAACTAACGTTGATGAAACAAAAAAATTATTGCAGAAATGTGTTGATAAGGCCCGTGAAGACCATAAAGTTGAGGTAAATAGAATATATTGCTCAAACATATATATATATATGCTGTAAAACCATAAAAATGACAAGATATCATTACAGAAGTATGGACATTACTAAATTCTTGAGAAAATTGCCATCCCTGAATAAATAATTTGAAACAGTTTAAACTAAAGCCATGACTAATAAGGTAGTTGAAAAAATCGAATTTATTTTGGGGTAACGGCTCATTTTTCGAGATTTTCGAGAAGAGAAAATTCGTATTTTTTGTCGAGCAGATAATGCTTATGTGTTCCGTCCACTCCCTTCATTTTTCCATTGAAAATACGTGTTCCCGACTCATATTCATAGAATTGGGGGTTTTTCCAATGTATTTTCGATGAGACAATTAAGGGGGTGGGTAGAATCACTCAACGATGTCTAATCATAAAAAGTACACATTTTCTTTTTTCGAAACCCTCACAACACGAGCCATTACCTCAAAAAAAAAATCAATTTTTTTGTTTGACCAACCTATTTTGCAGTACTGTTGTATGTCATATGAATTGACTGAGAACCTCGGAAAATGCAAGCAATTTGTCCGTGTAATCCTCCACTCAAATTTCCCTCCGCTTCCTAGTATATTAGCCTGTAAGTGCCGGAAAACCTTCCCAGTCACGTAAACAGCTCTCGATCACGTGCCGCCGCCGTGTTCTCGCCTC
The DNA here is from genome assembly GCA_011634705.1 of Andricus grossulariae. Classification (NCBI taxonomy): domain Eukaryota; kingdom Metazoa; phylum Arthropoda; class Insecta; order Hymenoptera; family Cynipidae; genus Andricus; species Andricus grossulariae. The sequence goes on from JAABKJ010001878.1 coordinate 3,881, forward strand.
CGTGAAAACTTTGCGGCAGGCCAAGGCACGTACGCCAGAGTGCCTCTCTCTCTATCCTACGCGCGCTCTCTACTCTCTCAACTCTATTGTTCTCTCTCTCCCTGCTCTCACCTTCCCTCTCACTCTGGCGCACGGGTCGAAGCCGGGAGCTCAACCGGCACTTCAAGAAAGGAAAGAAAACTGGATTTGAAAATAACCGAATGATAAATAAAGAAAGGAGTTAACGACAAATTATACCTTGAGAAGATAAAAAAGGGGGGAAATCAATTAGAATATAAAAATCCGATATGGTAAATTTTATAGGGGTAAGGGGTTCTCGTCACATTCAAAACGACTATAGATGTTTCGCTCACCGACTCCAACTCGCCGAGGCAGGCCGGCTAGAACCATTTCTACCTGAAATCAACCGGTTTCCGAGTGTCAACCTGAAAACTCGGTGGCGCCCGCAGAAACCGGTTCCGCCATGGAATCCAACGGTAACGAAAGCGTTACCCCCACACCAACACCCCATGGGATAAGCAGGCGTTCCTCCCTCCCCAATATCCAACGTGAGAGAAGCAAGTCGGTTGCCACAACACCACGCAGCGCATCGCGGGTCTTGTTCGCGGAACCACAAACGAACGAGGCAGGGCCTAGTCAGCGCCTTGATACAGTGCTGAGGAACCCTCGGCCAGCAATAGTCACGCCAAGCCCAAACAACAGACCGGGCAACGCGACAACCATAACGCATCAAGGGAACCAGCTCCCCCACCAAGCGCACCTCTCGCCGACTGGAGAGCATTGGTGCGAGCGATCTGCACGCCCGACGTGCCACTGCCGACATTTTCCGGCATGGATCATGAAGATCCTGAAGCATTTTTGAGCCAATGCGAATCTTACTTCGCAGAGGCTTCCATTGACCCACACCTCTGGTCAAGGATGGTAACAAAATCTTTGACCGACCGCGCCTCTAAATGGTACGAGGTGTATAAAAATGTATCCCTGCCCTGGGCTAAATTTAGAAACCTGCTGATACAGCACTTCGCCGGTATATCAGCATTAAACAAGTTGCACGTAAAACTTTACGCAACAAAACAAGAAGAAAAAGAATCGGTCGGAGTGTTTTTCAAAAAAAAATAATATTTTTTATCCCTCCGCTTGCTACCGCAAGCCCCGGCGGATCAAATAATATCACTTCTGCTCGAGGCATTAAAGCCCTCGAATAAAAAGTTCCTCAGGGCCTCAACGATCACCACTTTTGAGGAGTTGGTGGAACGGGCCGTCCAGGCTGAAGCGGATGAAACGAAGGAGAACCCTCGCAATGCCGCAGCTCCGGCCTAAACGGCCACGACGGCACCAACGAGCCAAAATACAAACACTGCAGCAGCCACACCTCATGTACGCCCACCCCCGCAGTGCCACTACTGCCCGGATAGGCATTTTCATAAGGACTGCCCGGTAATCAAGGCTAGACAAAACGCCGCGGTTCCGGGAAACTGGAGGGATCGGGCCGCCCCGGCTACAACCAGCGGACCCCAATCATAAGCGCTGTGTCATCCGATCTCGGCAGCCTACCACGAGTAAGAATTTTGCTAGGCAACCGAGAAACAATTGCCGAGATCGACACACTAGCCTCAGAAAACTTTGTAAATGAATCAATCTTGACCTAATCCTGGGCCGACCTTGGCTGAAGCAGCACAAGGTAATCCATGACCACGTGGCCGACTGTATCTTCGTCGGTACCACGGATCTGCGGAGTTTCAAAAGCAATTTACCATAGCCATAGTGATTGCCGGTAAGAAAGACGGCGATTACCGTTTCTGCGTCGACTACCGTAGACTGAACGGAATGGCAGTCCACGCACCCCAGTGCCTGCCCAGAATTCACGAGACGTTAAAGGATATAGGCACGGCAAAGATTTTTTCGATCCTCGATTTGAAAAGCGGGTACTGGCAAGTACCCATGGCGCCAGGATTCCGCCAATATACCGCCTTTTCAACCCTGAAAGGTGGCCAATTTCAATTCAGGGTCTTGCCTTTCGGGTTGAAAAATGCCACTGGCACGTTTCAAAACCTGATGCGCCAAGTGCTGGCCGAGCAGTAGGGTATGTTTGCCATTGCATACCTGGACGACATCGTCGTTTACTCCCAAAACTGGGCGGCACATCTACTTCACTTGGCCCTTGTTTTTAAAAGATTAAACATATACGGACTAACAGTAGCGATGTCAAAATGCAACTAAGGTCAGACCACTCTCCCTTGCCTGGGTCACATCGTCAGTACAGAAGGAAACTCGGCGCAAACCGGGCATGTCGAAGCAATCCGCAACGCCGCACCCCCACGCACCAGAAGAGAGATAAGATCGCCCGAGGAATGGGTGCCGTATAAGTGCAGGACGAACCCGACGGCAAGCGTCGCATTATTTCGTTTGCCAGCGCTAAATTTTCGCCCACCAAAGCCAGGTATCACTGCAACGAGCAGGAATGCCTCGCTATCGTGTGGGCGATAAAACGTTAATGGCCCTTTCTCGAGGACCACCCATTTACTCTCCGCACTGACAGTAAGACGTTGACGTGGTTGGAATGTCAGAAGGACACGCGGGACAAACTCACCCGGTGGGACCTTTTCCTCAGGTGGTTTCCTCGCACCATTGAGTACGTGCCGGGTAAGTAGAATGAGTTGCCTGACGCGCTTTCCAGGCACCCGAGTCCCGAAGAATTATCACCAGGTGAACCCGACCTGAAGCAGATGCTGCCACCTACCACACACACCGGCTGCCAGGAGAACGCCCCGGTCGTGCCAGTTCTCAGCGCTCTCGCTTGTTCGTCACTATTCAAGGAGGTCATCGAGGCTCAGAAGGAGGATCAATACATCACAAACGACGTAATGCGATAACGAGATTTATCTAACCTTCCCCACCGCACGACGAGCGATGCCGAAATCCTCGAAAAACACCAATTAACTGATAAAGGTTGGTGAAAGAATGCGGCAACCGGATTTCCACCTAGTCATCTCCTCATGGGACGAACAATCCTTCGCCCAGGAGCATGGGAATTGCAACCTGATCCAGAGAATTTGCCACCAGCAGCTGAAAACGAGGCACGTGAGCACAAGGCTCGCCTTCGACAGGCAGAATACCAAGCTCGGCACGCTGCCGCACCCAGTCAGCCGCGATACTGTCCGGGAGACTGGGTGTACGCACTCAACCACAAATTGTCGAACAGACTCGCGGCGTACAAATGCAAAGCTGGCTCCAGCCCAATTTGGCTCTTTCCAGGTCCTCGACCACACCTCAGGCGAGGTTTATAGGATTTGGAAGGATGGTTGCACGCAGAAAATGCACGGAAGTGCATTGATACCGGCACCAGCGCCAGCAAAGGCGGTGCCGCCACACGACGAGGGAGAAAGCATGAACCACACAATCGAGGCCGGCGGGAGGAGAATGATGATGGCAGTTCGTCTCATCGATCAAACGGAGATTTTTCCATGCACGACGACGAACAGGATATCCAAGGTGACCCAAACGGGCGTCAACCTAGCGGAGACACTGCTGCCAGGGAGGCACACCACGCGCTAGCTAACCACGACGAGGAAGAAGAGGACACGGATCACGCCATGAGGCGTTATCGACTTCGGCCGCGCGCGCCGGTAGTGTACCGGGACGCACGTGCCTACGCACCTCGGAAGAGGCAACACTGACAAAAAAATGTGTAGCCAGGGCTGCCGAGATGCACCCTAGATAGTAACAGGTTAGGGATGGCCGCCGATAGGCGTTCTCACATAGGTTAGGTTAGGTACCGGGGCTGCCGAAACGCACCCCTACAATGATTGTACATATGTTAGGAATGGCAGCCGCGAGGCACCATTACATCAAATAATTAAGTATTGGGGCTGTCGATATGCACCCTAGTTAGCTAGATAGATACAGTTAATAACGTAGTGGATAATTTTCGACTTAGGATTGACTATCCAGGGGGTGAGGTTGGTGAAAGATTCTTTTAAAAAAAGGGATAAGCAAACTCTATCCGGGAAGGGGTGGAATTGATGTATGTCATATGAATTGACTGAGAACCTCAGAAAATGCAAGCGGTTCGTCCGTGTAATCCTCCACTCGAATTTCCGAAAGGCAATTTGTTTGAAGGACCTCCGTGACAAATTAAGGATTTTTCAAAGTTCTCAACGACGAGTTTGCTTATTCCAATGAATCGTCCTATTGTATTGGGACCCTCCGCTTTCTATTCCATGAGCCTGTGAGTGCCGGAAAATCTTCCCGGTCACGTAAATACCTCTCGATCACGTGCCGCCTCCGTGTTCTTGCCTCCGTGAAAACTTTGCGGCAGGCCAAGGCACGTACGCCAGAGTGCCTCTCTCTCTCTCTCTCTCTATCCTACGCGCGCTCTTTACTCTCTCAACTCTATTGTTCTCTCTCTCTCTCTGCTATCACCTTCCCTCTCACTCTGGCGCACGGGTCCAAGCCGGGAAGCTCAACCGGCACTTCAAGAAAGAAAATTCTGCTTGACCATGTCAGCGATTTCACTGGCGATTATTATTGAATGATAGTTACCCAAAACCCCCGAAAAATCAAGTATTTGATTTTTCGTATCAGATCTTCATGTGAATTTTTTGTTAGAAATATGATTATTTCGTCAATGAGACTTCCCTTTTCAAACGTGCACAAAAAAAGCAATTCATGACCGATTGTTTGAACTGGATGATTTTTTATTAACAGAAGAAAATTCAAGACTATTTTCTCTTGAAAATATAAATTTTTAACAGCAATTCAGGGACAGAAATTTTTATTCGATCGGAGGATTTATTTTTGCTTTCATGAGGTATAATCTCGATATATATAATATAACTGCACGGAAAAAAATGGACGGTCAAAGTTAGAGTGTCAACATTCAGAGAACCAGTTCGTTCTTGTAGATGATCTAAAGAACCATCCGAAATTACTGTAACATAGTCGCAAAGGCTCTCTTTTTATGACCAGTCTGACTGTTATAGGATATCCAGACTCTCTATCAGGAATAGGCAAGGTATCCTTTCAGGATGGTCAATACAATCATCTTGTTTTCACCTATTTCGACCATCCACGGAAGAGCAAATGACCCATCTCGGAGGGCCAACCTGCTAAGTTACCGTTGGCGTGTTTATTTAAAATGATTGAATGTCTCATTCAAATGTTCACAACAAATAATAAATGTAAATTGCATAGGAATAATAGGAATAATTGAAAATTAATATGTAGAATTAAAAAAAAAATCGTTTCTTCAAAATTAAAATAGATCATTTATGTTTCAGGGTAAAATCTAATAAATAATTAAATTTCACTTTATAAGTCTTCCTTGTGAGCAAAAAATTATTTTTATTGACTTTACTATTATTATTTGCTGTACATAATTGCTTTTCACATTTAATCATTTCGAATAAGCGCGCCAACCTTGAAACCAGTCCGGTTGTCGACGCGATGCATGCAGTGAGAGTTGGGATTGGGAGCACCGTGGTCTAGACTCAAGAGCATTTTCGGAGTGTAAATGTCATTGAGCTGTTCAGCATCACAGTTGCTGTTTATTGAACTCAAACATGTTTTTCATCATTTTAAACTGCTTTTCGATATTTCGAACATCTGTGGAGAGTGAAGTGCATACGAATTTTCAACTTTAAATTTGAAGCTTCCAAGGGATTTAGGATTGTCGTTTCAAGTTGAAACGGTGCAAAAAATGTCAGCATTCATTGATGATGCAGAAAGTAACGAGAAGTGGGATATTGGTTTCCGAATTCGCTTCAATATTTAAAATTTTACAATTTAGTGTGCACCATGCCGTGTCCTTAGCCTCTCGTGCTCCAAAAAATATATTGTCAATGCGCACTGTTTTTGCAAGTCAAGTTATGTCCCATACACCTCACTTTCCAGAAAAAATGAAAAATGCTCTCAGAATTCATGTGTTTCATGTAAATTTTCAGGCTCCATATGTCCCACTTAATTTTATAATTTCCAGTCTCTTATAAGAGAGAGACTGGAGTAGGAAATGGATAACAAATATAGAAAATGTAGGATAATCAAATCCACCCCCTAAGATAGCCAGGTCGCCTGTCTGAGGGGATCAAGTCGACCCATATGATATGATCAAATCGACCCCTATATGATGAGCGATTATACCCTTTACAATGATCAGTTCGCCCTCTGCGATGATCGGTTCGACTCTCTATGACGCTTGAGTTGGCCGTTCCAGATGACACCAAGTCGACACTCTCAGATGATCGATTTGAACCTCTTGTTTCAACTTTTTAAAGATACTCGCCTTAGCCATCTATCAGGGCTGTCCTATAGTTGACCCTGCAATATAGTCTGTCTGCACATCTAGATGGACCATCTGACATTACATTTTTTTCCGTGTAGATGTTTCATATTTTTTTGAGCAATAGGTTCTGTGATAATAATGTGCAGATAAGTGAGTATTGTTAAAAAATCATTTGTTTGTAACCCTGTAAATTGCAAATGGTTTCTTCCAGGAAAATACTTCAAGGGGCAAGAAAGTGTTAGTTTTGCTCATAAATGCTAAGACTGCATGCATGAAAAACTTTTGTTGATAATAAATAAAATTGTTTAAAAGGTTTTGTAAACAAAAATTGACAAGATTTAAAAAAAGACCAAGATATTCGTAATCTAAGGAAGATATGAGTTCATACAAAAGTGTTTTTGTCAAATGTCCACGTTTTGAGACCCCCTCAACACAAAAAACAGGTTTTTAAAAAATCTCTGTCTGTCTGTTAGTCTGTAGATTCCAGTTCGTTAGCACGATAACTTTCAAAAGAATTGACGTATTGGATTGGGCTCTTAAAGTCTCATGACTTTTCTTGATAGAATGAAAATTACCGGAAAAAAAGTTGATGAAAGAAAATCGTTTCTTTTTGAACACCCCACAATATTGTCATAATGACTTTTTAAATTTAAAAAAAAAAATTGAAAATTCAAATTCGGATCGCACAAATAAAATTAATAATTTCATTTTGCCGTCAAATTATGTAAGGTACGAAAGAAGACTAATACACAAACTTTGTTCAACCAAAAAAAGATCTACAAATTTCTTATAAACTTCTGTTATAAAAATACATTCAAAACAAAACAATTAACTGTTTGGAAAAACGATACACGCTACGATAACATTTCATCCAATAAAATCTTTTGCCTAAGTAACATTTACAAAATCTCTCCCTAGGGATCGCGGGACCTTGTAGTTGGTGGGAGGGCTTATGGGTCTCATAGGGCTATAGATCTGGATAGGTGAACCAGAGAGGCTGCATCGCAAGGTGTAGCTACACTGGGGAACTGACGGACTCTAGTCAGTGGGACTTAAACTAAGGAGCGATCCTGCCAGGGGGTAATTGCAAAGTCTTCTGGAATATCGAGGGCGCGAGTTCTCATGCTCCCAAGCTACGATGTGATCGTTGTGTCAAGGGCTGAATGGTACCAGGGTTAACAAATCCTTGAACTCTTGGTCTGCCTCCTTCGGTAGAGGCGGACTGGCGGGGGTCTCAAAGGCGGTGCCGTAACGGGGACTTTGGAACACCAGGTCGAATCCCATAGTATGTAGACCCGCCCCCTGCAAGCGGGGCACTGCAGAGGGTGTTTCTTATTTTTCTAGCTTCTCGTGGGACATTTGAATGAAACACGAAAAACAAAACAATAACAATTAGGGGCCCGTTCCGGGACCCTCTTCTAATCCATCGCCAGTGGTGGAAGGCGCCTTAGGGGGCAGTACACAACGAGCGGTGTGAACTTCTGGAGCCTTTGCAGCTCTGGATTACCTACCAAATCTGAGGGCCCTGAATTAGCCTTTTAATAGCTGAGACGAGAATCTACATGATGCAGAATAATCTGCACCACAGCAAAGGCGCCTCGGCGGTTCTTGCTAGTCGCTTGTCAGTGATGCAGGCAGGAATTGCTTCAATCTTTCAACACTCGTTATACAGGGAAAGGATTAGTGGCTTGGCAGGATGTGGCTCCATATATAAGCGGCCACGAGAAAAAGCGCCAAGCGCATGCATAGCCGTCAAGGGTATGGATGCGATCTTGGTGCCTAAATTCTGCTCTAGAGATCTCTACGTTATTAATGCGAGACTCAGGGGCAGTAGCGTAGAAAGGCTAGAGGCGTTTATCGCTTCGGCTTATTTTCCTGGCGATGCCGGGGGGCCGTCGCCTCTTGGAGAGGTGGAGGCTTCAATTCAGCACTGTCAGGAGAATAAAATCCCTCTGCTATTGGGCTGTAATGCAAACTCTCACCACACGGTGTGGGGAAGCACAAACATCAACGACAGAAATAGAGGTTTAATTGAATATATAGCAGGCACAGAACTGGAGATTCTGAATCGGGGTCCCACATTCCAGGCTAAAAACAGGAGTGAGGTTCTCGATTTGACTCCTCTGTTCGGGTGCACTGAGGAGCAGGGTAATGAATTAGAAAGTCTCCGATGAAGAGTCTCTCTCGAAACACAAATATATCGTGTTTCGATTAACCATAGGAAAACTGGTGATTTCTAAGATCAGAAACCCCAGAAATACGCTTTGGGACTTGTATAAAGAGCAGCTCAAAGGGAGGCTTGCGGAATATCCCACATGGTATGGTAACGTTGATGAGCTCGAGCACGCCGCAGATTTTCTGCAAAGGGCTCTGACTATATCATATGAGAACAATTGCCCTACACGCACAATTAAGTCTAGGAAGGGAGAAAAATGGTGGAATGCCCATCTAGAAAGACTCCGTAAGAAGACCAGAATGGTGTGCAATAGGGAAAATAGAACTAAATTGCCTTTGGGCTGGGACATCTATAAGACGGCCCAGTCCTAATACAATAAAAATATAAGAAAGTATAAGCGGGAAGATTGGAGGGGCTTCTGCGAGGAATCGAGAAACATTCCGGAAACAGCGAAGCTGCACAAGATCCTGGCGAAAAATCAAGAGGCTCGCCTCGGGCTCATAAGGCTCGATAATGGTGAGTTTTCCGAAGCGCCAGAGGAGCTCACCACGGGCTCCTTGCCCGTCCTAAAAGTAACTAACTAACTAACTACATTTACAAATTTCCTTAGAAACACTTTACGCTAGGATGGATATTTTTGTTTCGAATCGTAAAAAATAACATCGAGCATAAACAAATTAAATTTTTTAATGAGATGCGTGTTTTTCGTTTTATTCGTAAAAAATAGCCTCAAAATAAAAAAAATTAAATCGTTGGAAAAACGACGCAAGGTACGTAAAAAAATCAATGCACAAAAATTGTACATTCAAAAAAGATCTCAAAATTTGTCAGCAATTACTTTTTGATAGCATGTGTATTCGTTAAAAATAGCATTACAATTAAAATAATTAAATTTTTGAAGAAAACACAAAAGACATGAAAGAAAATCATCACACAAAAGTTGTTCAACCAAAAATGATCTACGAATTTGTTAAAACCTTTTGTTATGACATTTTGTTCAGAAGCACTTTACGGTAGGATGCGTATTTTTGGTTCAAAACGCAAAAAAATGTATCGAATATTAACAAATTAAATATATGGAGAAGCGATACAAGTTGCAATAAGATGTTGATTAACAAAATTATTTTTTTTATAGGATGCGTACTTTTTGTAATCATAAAAACAAGACAATGCAAGTACAATTGTTTCAATACCAATGCATATTATGAATTTCAATAATATCAATTTATGGAATTTTTTTCACTGAATTTTTTTCATGTTTTCAGAAGGATCTAAAAATTTGCTTTGAAACAGTTTTTCGGTGAGGCGCATATTTTTTGGTTTAATCATGAAAAATTTTATGAAAAATAAAGAATTCCCTTTTGCAGCAAAACTATATGAAATATGAAAAAATGTTGAGAAGTTAAATTGTTCATTTTTGAAAAATCTACAAATTTACTTGAGACCATTTTGTTATAAGACGCATATTTTTGGTTTTGATCGTTAAAAATGTTAACAAGAAAAATTGTTCAATTCAAAAATGTCTATAAACTTTTTGGAATCATTTTCTGATAAAATACATAGTTGTTGTTCCAATCGTGAAAATTGTTATTAAAAAAAGATATATATTTTTCAGTAAATCTAGGCGAGATCCAAAAAAATGTTAAGTGTTAATATGTTAATATTGTTAATCCTAAAAAGGTATACAAATCTGGATAACACTATTTGTTGACAATGCGCATAGTTTTTTGTTTTAATCATGAACAATTTTTTTTTCAATAAACCTCTATTTTCCGTCCAAACTATGCAAAAAAAGGAAAATACAAAAATTTGTTATTTATTTTTGAAAATGTTGTTCGGGCACATTTCCTACAATAACTGCCAGTGAAAGTTAATGTGAAGTGTGCTGGAAAGTTGCTTTTTTTCTGCAACCTTTAGTTTTGCCTTAACTTTCTAGTTATGAACAAATAATAAGCCAACCTAAACAAGAATCACTTTTTAAATAGTATTTTACTTTTTTAAGTGAATTATTTTCACTCTTTTCGCAATGTTTGAAAAAACTAATTTAAGCAAAAAAACTATCTTACTCAAGATACAAAAACAATTAATGGAATAATTAGGAGTAGGTGGCAGAACTAGGTATGTAAATGACTTGTAAAATTTTTGTTTTAAATTACAACAAAAAGTTTATTGCAACGCGTAAAAGAAAAATTTGGAATTGAACATATTTTGATATCAGCCCACCTTCAATAAAATATATTCACGAAAAAGAACGAGATTGTCTATCTGCAACGTTTTCATGGCAATATTCCTCCTTTAGGATGTAGGGAAGTTCTTCTTAAATATTCATCTCACTGATTAAAGTTTGATTGAATATAATTTAATTCAATTTATATAAAATTTCATCAATAATATCAAATGAAACCATGTCAAATAAAATTTTGAGAATAAATGACGGAATAAAATGATGTGCTGTTAATTAAAATTCGTTGAAAATTTAACCAATAATTTCGGAGATAGATTCAGTGTGTGAATAATTCAATGTCATCATTTTGAGGAAAAATAATTTGAAAGAGAACTTTCCTTGATGTGACGCAATCTATCTACGTTTATCGCAATCAACTTCTAATTGCTTCAATCAAGCTGAAAATCTTACACAATCGCTCTTTTATCGAACACGCATATTTATTACTATTAACATTTTTTGTATAAAATTTGAAATTATATATATATATATTATATAGCTCTAATAAAGTTGATATGTTTTTTCTAAGTGAACAATTTTATTTTTATTTATTTTTTAAATATGCGAGAAACCAAAGCTGTTTTATATATATTTAAACTCTTGTATTAAATTTATGAAAATAATATTATACTTTAAAAAATCTTCACGATTACTTAAACTACGCATCTTAAGCCGTCAACTAAAATTTTACATTAATCAGAGATATCGTCTAATAAATTTAAACTCATCTCAAATTGTTTTTTTTTTAGTTAGATAGGGTACAAATCGTGATTCTCTTAAGGAATGTCTTGTTGATCAGAATTATGATTTTTTTACGAAAATTTCTTGTTTCAAATCCGAATCATAATTCTTTTCAAGAATCGCACGTTCTAAGTAAAAATTGTAATTTTTTTAGAAAATTCCTTGTTAAAGATCCGAATCATAATTTTTTTCAAAGAGCTACAATTCTAAATTAGAATAAGAATTTTTCTAGAAAATTTTTCTCAGAATTATAATTATTTGCAAAAATTCCCCATACGAAGTCAAAATCATCTAAAGTAGATCTTTTAAAAGATTCCTTATTTCTGATCTGAATTATAATCTGTTTTTAAGTCCTTCTCCCAAACCCGAATTAGAATTCTTTTAAAGAATTCCACAATTCAAATTCAAATTTTTCTTATTTTAGAATCATTCTTGATACAACTCACAACTATATATTTTTTTTGTTAAATTTCCTGTTCCAAGTCAGAATCTTGATTCTTAATTTCCTGGTCTAAATCAGAAAGATCATTGTTTTCAAAAATTATCCATTCACAGATAATATTATAGTATGGTCATAGAAAGATTGCTGGTTTGAGATCTGAATTATAATTGTTTTTCGAAAATTCCTTGCTCTAAACTAAAATCAGAATTGTTTTAGAAAGTTCCTTGTTCTCAGTCAAAATTTTAATTCTTTCATGAAATTCCTCATTTCAAAGTTTAGTTTAATTTTTTTTCAAAAATTCTCGGTTCTAAGCTAAAATCAGAGTTTTTTTCGAAAACTTCAGGGTCAACGCTCAAATTTTTACTCCTTTAGAAAATTTCTCGTTCCCACTCAAAATTATAATATTTTTTTTAATTCTCCATTTTAAGTCAGAATTACATTTCTTCTCGAAAATTTCATCTTCCGAGTAAGAATTATGTCATTTATGTCAATCAGTTATTAATTATACATTTTTTTAGATCCCGCTTCCCAAGACAAAATTATTATAATTCTTTAAAAAAATGCATTGTTTCAGATCTAAATTATAATTCTTTTTCGAAAATTCCCTGTTTCAAGTCAGAATCATGAATTTTTCAGATAATTCCCCGTTCTTGTTCAAAATTGAAGATCTCACAGAAAACTTCTTATTTGAGATCTGAATTATATATATTTTTAAAGTCCGTGTTCCAAACCAGGATCAGAATTATTTTCTAAAATTCCACGTTACAAGTTCAGATTTTTATTCTGTTGGAAAATTTCTCGTTAAACTCGCAATTATAATTTTTTGTTTAAATTCAGTGTTCCAATTCAGAATCTTAATTCTTCTCGAAAATTTCTTGTTCCAGATCAGAATGATAATTCATTTCAAAAATCTTTCGTTCCAAGACAAAATTATTTTAATGCTTTAGAAAGATTCCTTGCTTTAAATCTGAATTATAATTGTTTTTCGAAAATTCCCTGTTCTTAGTCTAAATGTTAATCCTTTCGGAAAATTCCTCATTTCAGATCAGAATTAAATTTTCATTCAAAAAATTCCCTGTTCTAAACTAAAATCAGAATTCGTTTTGAAATTTAATGTCCCAAGTTCAAAATGTTCCTCTTTTGGAAAATTTCTTATCTCATGTCTGAATTATAATTTTTTTCCAAAATTCCCTGTTCTGAATCACTATTACAATTTTTCACTATTATAATTATTTTCCAAAATTTCCTCTTCCAAGTCAGAATTTTAATTGTTTTGAAAATTTTCCTATTTCATATATGAACTATAATTTTATTTTCAAAAATTCCCTATTCCAAATCACAGATATAATTTTTCTTGAAATTTTTGTCTTGCAATTCAGAATTATAGTTATTTTGAAGAAATCCCAGTACCAAGTCAGAAAGACTGAAAATTCTTTATCGTTATCGTCTTTTTAGTTGAAAATTTAAATATTTTGTTGAACAATAAACAGTTTTGTTGAGAGCTCATGATTTTAGCTTGAAGATTCAACATTTTTTAAGGCATTATCTTTATTGTTTGAAAAATCCATCACAGTTGATTAAATGAAATTGCTTTAGAATCTTTTTAAATACTCTAGAATATTTCAAATCCTCTGAAACCATTTGATTATTCCTTAAAATTTTTTTAATACTGAAATCAATTGAAAAATTCTTAGGATCTTTCAAAATAACTTGACGTATTTAAAATCCTTGAAAATATTTTGAAATTTCTTGCATTTTTTTAAGCTCTTAAAACTCCCTTGAAATTTTTAAGAGAATCCTTTCAATCTTTTAAAGTCACTTGGAACTGTTTAAAGCTTTCGAAAATGTCTTGCTATCTTTTAAAATACTCCAAAAGTTTTCAAATCCTTTACAATTTTGTGAAATTCCTTGAAATTATTCAAATCTCTTGGAAATGCCTTGGAGTCTTTTCAAATCCTTAAAATTTTTTTCAAGTTTCTTGAAACTTTATAAATTTCTTGAAAATGCCTAGGAATTTATTAAAATACTCTTAAATATTGAAAATTCTATGAAATCAATTACTAAAATCAATTGAAAACTCCTTGGATTCTTGAACTTCTTTAGTCTCTTTAAAATCAAATGAAAATTTTAAAAGTAGCCTAAAATGTTTTAAATCCTTTGAAATTCCTTCAAATAATATTCAAATAAAACACGTGGAACCACGATACGCTTTTCCACCACCAAACATAACGCGGAAACGACAGCCCCCGACAGTGCCCGATCTGACCAACCAAGACGAAACTTACGTACCGCCTCGTCCTCACTCATCCTGCTCTTCCTCCTTCATCGAGTTTCATCTCGCCGAAGAATGTTTCTCGGTCCGTTACAGCGAAGCAGCCAGCGAAGACTCCTTCACCTCAACCAGTCCGGAGACGTTTTCTTCGTCACTTATGGGACCTCCTTCCGCTAAACGCTTCTGCCCCTCCGCAGATGAGAAGTACCGTCAAAATCTACGCTTCTGAACTTTGTTGGTGAGTCCTCCCGTGGATCTCCTATCCTAGTACTCAGGGTTGAATCCTCTTCTTGTATCCTTGGAGATCCTACCGCCCACCCCCCGTGACGCAAAAAATAAAAACAAGATGCACTTCTCGCCCACTCTTCTACTCTCTCGCTCTCTTTCATCCATGGACGGTTCAAACACCTGAAACCAACTCCTAAAGAGTCCAGTTGCCGCCGCCCATGAGCCAACGCAATGTTCCACATGGTATAGCAGGTGTCGATAAATGGTTTGCCGAGTAGCGTGTTAAGAGGACCGCCGCCTATAAGACGCCACGGCCTAATAGCCCTAGGCTCATTTCCCTTTCCTTGTCTCGGTTCTTCCCCGGTCTCCGGTCACATCGACTAGGGCAACTGTAAACCGGCGACGACACATATTATTGTCACCCCAACCCCCCAAGCACTCAGAGCATATCTCTCCTACCATGAGTCACATTTTTTTCAACGGAATTAAAAATGCCCCCCCCCCCCGTTACTCTTAATGTATCGCTCGCTAAATTCACCAGGCCGTGGCGCAGGCAAACCTCTAACGAGGACCATCTCAATCAGTAGTCACTCGGTTATCGAGTTGAATCCTGAAAACCAGACGATCAGCAGTCTCAGTTTCTTCCAGAGAGAGAAGCAAGTCCAGTCCCGCCACAGCACGCACCGCTTTGCGTGTCCTGCTTACGGAACCGGCCCAAACACTAAATAATGCCACACCAGGCTGAAGCTGCCTCGCGGATAGCGGCGCTTTGCTGGCTAATCCCCGCCCAGTTATCCTCATGGCCAACGCACTAACGAGCGTTGTGAACGCTGCTCGATCTCCACGACGGAAAGTCACAATCCCACCTTCACCATCTAGCTCACCACTCGCCGACTAGCGAGTACTAGTGCGCGCGATTCGAACACCGGACCTTCCAGTGTCCACCTTTTTGGGACTGGACCACGAAGCCCCTGAGGAGTTCCTAATTAGATGCGAGCTTCATTTCACGGAGGCTTCCATCGAGCCGTCTTTATGGTCATGGATGGTGTCAAAACCTTTAACCGAGAAGGCCTCGAAATGACTCGAGTTCTACAAAAATGTATCATTTCCTTGGGAAAAGTTTAGGAACTTACTGATACAAAATCACGCCGGAGTTTCCGCGCTGAATAAGCCGCATATTAAGCTTTATGCGGCGAAGCAGGAGGATAGAGAAGCCATGGGAGTATTTTTGCGAAGAAAGTACCTTTTATCCCTGCTTCTGTTGCCACAGACTCCAGGGGAACAAATAGTAGCCCTCCTCTTAGAGGGACTCAAGTCTTCTATCAAGAAAGTCCTGCGAGCGGCAGCCATAACCTCTTTCGAGGACCTGGACGAGAGAGCCGTGCTGACGAAAAGCGACGAAGCGGAAGAAAACCCTCGTAAACATCATCGCAAGGAAAAAACCCGTCGGTGGCCACGTCAACAAACGACAACCCAACATCAGCCACACCGCACACACGCCCGCCCCCGCAATGCCATTACTGCTTGCGGCGGAATTTTCATAAGGTCTGTGCAGTGGTCAAAGAGAGACAGAATGCTGCGGTTCCGGGAAACTGGCGAGACTGGATGGTCGAGGCCGGCGCGCCTGCCGTTCGGCCACAGCCAGTTCACCCCCATCATAAGTGGAGAATGGGAGGTGAAGGCTAAAATTGATACCCTGGCAGCGGAGAATTTCGTTAACCAATCCGTTTTGATGGAAAACGAGCTACATTGATGTTTCATTCATTCATTGTTTCACAGCGGCGGACGCCTGAAACAAACCCTTGCCAACGTCCAGCATACCATCCAACTAAAAGATGGCTATCCTCTCCGTGAAGCACCACGCCGCTACTCTGACGGGAAACGCTAGCATATGGACAAGGAGCATAAATATACCCGAAATTACATATTACATAAGTTTTATTTGACCGAAAATCAAGTTGCCGAACAATCACTCATTATAATTTTTATTTTGTCGAAGTGTCAACTTACATAACCTCTATTTTTCCTAACTATCAATTATCATAATTTCTATCATACCGAATTCTCATTTGGCATAAATTTCGTATTTTTGAATTTTTATTCACAATAATATTTATTTATCCTAATTTCTATGTAATCTAATTTCTGTTTTTCCGATTTTGTATTTGACATAAATGTCATTTTTCCTAATTTCCACATAACTTAATATTCATTTAGACGAATTTCTATTTGTCATATTTCACATTTATTCGAAATACTCGTATCATTTGTCATACATTTCATTTTCCTTAATGTCTAGGTATCCGAACTAGCAGGCGCCATAATTTCCATGTCACAGAAAACTCATTTGCCCTACCAGGCTTCCGTTCAGTTTCGAAGTAGTTTTTTTCCATCTAAATGTATTTAGTCTGGCCGGTAAGTCAGGTGAAGATGGCACTGTGCAACACTTCCTACGGTACCAAATACATTAGGAGCGAAATTCAAATGAGGTCTTCGTTTAGAAATGCATAATCAAAATGCAGCTAGTATGTTCGGTCGGTAACATGTCCCTAAACACTAATTCGCAAACATTTGCGAAAATTCCAAAGATTGATGCACAACTGCCTAGATCAAGAATGCGAGAAGGTGAATTACAAAAACATAGTTTAATTTTTAATTAATCTTATCATTTACGCAATATTGCTTGATTTTATGTATCAGCAACAAGGCAGAAAATGGCTTGTAGGTGGTCTGTAAATAAGTAACATTATTCTTTAATTCCATTTGTGAACAATTTATTAGAAACTAATTGTAAAAGGTGAAGCAGTAATTACCAATTACATTCCACGTTCGAGTAACTCCGTAATACATGCTGCAGAATACCCTGCTTTTTCTTAGTTTATCAGCAAAAGTCATAATGGATAAAAATGCACTTAAACGCTATATACCGAGATTTCTAATCTGATTCTTCATGCAGACTCACCCGAACTTAAGGATATACTAAAGTTATCTCAAGTTCAGATTTCAAATAAAAACCTACTGAAGAGACTTGTACAGAATCTTCCAAGAAATAATGTAAGCCCTACAGCATTGGAATCAGGTAAGAATTGCAACTTTTACCGGCAGAGAAAAAAACACAATATTAAACCAATTTTCCTTCAAAATGAGTTACAATTAACAATTAACTAATTATCAATTCTCGTCGATCTCATAAATTATTTTTTAAATTGCTTATTTTTGAACTTTAGATAAGTTCAGCACTGAGAGCGAACTTTAGACAAAAATAATTCAGGTTGAAATTGTTTATTTTGCAGTATTTATTTAGGGTTTTATGTTTTTGCTTTCATTCCAGGCACAAGTTGCAATTTTCATTTAATCCTAATGTTATAGAGCGTATTTTATTTTGAAGGAAAATTCGTTCAATATTGTGTTTTTTCTCTTTAGGTAAGAGTTGCAATTCTCACTTGATTTTAATGTTGTAGGGCCTATTATATTCCTTGCAAGATTCTGCAAAAAGTCTCTTCAGTATGTTTTATTTTGAACATTTTTTATTCAGGACTTATAAAATTATTCATTTTATGAGAAATGCTTTCCTTAAATAATATTTGTTTAATAAAAACGTATCAGTGATATTTCTAGAGAATCTCTCAATGAATAAAATGCGCCCTGTAACATTAGGTTTAAATAAGAATTGCAACTTTCCGCGTTAAAATGGTAACAGGAATCCGACCGGGAACCAGTCGGATAGCCCGAGTTTGAACCGGGTACTGGCCAGGGATACTGGCCGGGATCCGGCTAAAAACTTCGCCGTAAACTGGTCGGATGCCAGCTTTCAAACCGGCCGGGTAACCCGGCTACAGACCGGTTAAAAATGTTGCTTCAGGCGAGAAATTGGTAACTTGGGTTGTCTTTTAAGGTTCATCGTAAAGAATACGGTGAACTTTAAATGCAAAATCAAGTTATCAAATTCTTGCGAGGAAATTAGAGAAGAGTTCCAATCACTTATGCTAGAATCTCCTGGCCATTTTTTTATTTCCGAAACCACGTGGTGATTTGAGGTTAGGGAGGAGAAAAGGAAAAAATGAATACACAACACCATACTTTAATAAAAATAATTATTATTTGCGCATTAAGTGAGGTTTTCAAACTGATTACTGAAATAAGGTTGATTTGAATACCGGGTTTTATTTCTTAACGTCGAGAAGACGACGCGAGATGAGTTCAACGTGCATTACCGTTCGCGGTGAGAAACTGAAACTTGCAAGTGTCTACGTCGACGCCAGGCGCAGAAGGTGTCAGGCATGGCGGCAAATTTGAAAGTGTACAGAGTAAACATTTTCTCAAAATGGAGAAAATTTGTAACAATTGTAACAATTCTGCTACTAGACACTGCAGAATCGATAACAGTTTTAATTAATGAGTTAGAACATTTGAACGAATTAAGTGTTGTTGTTTTTTATTTTTAAGAATTTGAAATAGCTAAATTCTGTTTGACTGATCCAATAAATCTTCAAATTATATTTTTCGAATAGCAATTCACCAAGCATCCGTAAGTACGTCTTTGATAATGTTACGGCTCTCAAAAAATGTGTAATTTCTACCAAAAAAAGTATCCTGACCAGTGCCCAGTCGGCTCCCGACCATGGAATCTAACCAGAGTTGGCCCGGCCTGTAACCGGGCAGCACCCGACATTGCAACACAACCAGGGGTAGCCCGGCCGAAATCGGACCAGAAACCTTGTTGTAGAAGGGAGCTAACAGGTGCAATTTCTGCACGGTTCTTACCTAAATATAAAGCAAAAACATAAAAGCCGTAAGAAATTATTGTAAAATAAAGAATTTCAACCTGAAATATTTTTTCTCAAGTTCGCCTACAGTTTTGTATCAAAATTAGTTACAAACAAAAGGAATGGTAATATTCTCTTCGATTTTATAAATCATTTTCAACAGTGCTCTTTTCTGAACGTGACATAACTTAAGTATATCCTTAAGTTCGGGTTAGTCTGCATACAGAATCAGATTAGAGTTGATCGGTATATGACATTCAAGTCCATTTTCATAGATTTTGACTTTTGGTGATGAACTCAGAAAAAGCAGAGCATTCTGCAGAATGTAATACGGAGTTACTCGAACGTGGAATGTAATTGTAAATTACTGCTTAACCTTTTTTAATTGGCTTCCAATGAATTGTTCACAAATGGAATTAGAGAATAATGTTACTTTTTCACAGACCACCTACAACCCATTTCCTTCCTTGTTTCTGATACATAAAATCAGGTAATATTGCGTAAATGATAAGATTAATTGAAAATTAAACTATTTTTTTGTAATTCACCTTCTCGCATTCTTCATCTAGGCAGTTCTGCATCAATCTTTGGAATGGTCGCAAATGTTTGCGAATTAGTGTTCAGGGACATGTTACCGACAGAAACACAATAGCTGTATTTTGATTATGCATTTCTAAACAAAGACCTCATCTGAATTTCGCGTCTAATGTATTTGGTAACGTAGGAAGTGTTGCACAGCGCCATCTTCACCTGACTTACCGGCCATACTAAATACATCTAGATGGAAAACAACTACTTCGAAACTGGATGGAAGTCTAGTATGAAAAGTGAATTTTCTGTGACATGAAAACTATGGCGCCTGCCAGTTCGGATACCTAGATATTAGGATAAATTTAAATTAGGGAAAATGAAATTAGGAAAAATGACATTTATGTCGAATACAAAATCGGAAAAACAGAAATCAGATTAAATTAAAATTTAAAAAATTGATAGTTAGCACAAAGAGAGGTTATGCGAGTTGACACTTCGACAAAATAAAAATTATAATAAATGAATGTTCGGCAACTTGATTTTCGGTCAAAATAAACCTATGTAATATGGAGTTTGGGGTATATTCATGCGCCTCCATATTCACCTCAATGTCCTCGAGAGTTTCGCGAGATGGAGTAATCGTCGGAAAGAAAGACGGCGATCCCCGCTTCTGCATTGACTACCGTCAGCTGAACGAAATAACAGTAGATGCGCCCCAATGCCTCCTCAGAATCTAACGTGGCCAGGTTCCCGCCAGTATATGGCCTTCTGAACGCCAGGAGGAGGTTAATTTCAGTTCAGGGTGATGCCTTTTGGACTGACAAACGCCCCTGGGACCTTTCAGAATTTAATGCGCCAGTTCCTGGCCGAACAGGGGGGTGTCCACGCTATCGCCTATCTGGACGATATCGTGGTATAGTCCCGCGACTGGAAGGAACACCTACTTCATCTGGCGTTAGTCTTTCATCGACTCGCCATATACGGGCTCACCGTCACCCCAGCGAAGTGTAGCTTCGACTAAAGTGCCAACCCCTACCTCGGTCACATGATTAGTACCGAGGGAAACTCGGCGCAAACCGGGCACATCGAGGCCATACGGAACGCCACTCAGCCTCGCATAAGCAAAGAGATGCGTTCATTTCTTGGTATCTGTAATTGGGTAAAAGAATACATCCCAAACTCTTTTGTGATATAGCGGCCAAAACGGCTTTCCCGTGCCCCGTTATGCTCAGCCGTCCCGACCCTGAGCTTCAAACCGATGTCAATGCTCGCAGTATGAGAGCGGTGTTGATACAGGAGACATCTGGCGGCCATCGACGAATAATCTCATTCGCGAGCGCAAAATTCTCGCTCACGAGGCCCGGTACCACTGCAATGAGCAGGAGTGTCTCGCGATTGTCTGGGCCATCAAACGCTATCGGCCATTCTTCGAAGACCGACCCTTCAGGCTAAGGACCGTTAGCCAGACACTGACCTGGCTACAGCGCCAGAAAGGCACGCGAGACAAGCTAACGCGTTGGGATCTGTTTCTCAGCAGGTTCCCGCGCACGATTAAGCATGTACCGGACAAAAACAACGAGCTGACAGACGTGTATCAGGACACCCGAATCCTGACGAGCTTTCATCCAAAGAGGCTGACCTGGCAGCCATGATACTTCCTACTGTCAGCAGCACATTGGTCCGACCGCCGATCTTCAACGAAATCGTGGATGCACATCAGAAGGATCCCACGATAACCTGTGACGCCATCCGTTGGCGCAACCTGCAGGGTGTCAAGAATTTCACCCCGGAAGAATCCAAAAATAAAAATAAATTGACGGAAAAAGCTTTCTGTCAGCTAGATAAGGAACGAGAAAAGTGGAGGCTACAAGTTCCATTCAGCATGCGTACTCGGATAATTTTGGAGTAACATGACGCCGCACTCGCGGGTCACCCGGGTACAGACGATATTATACGCACGATAAAAGAACTCCTTTTCTGGCCTTGAATGAACAGGGAGATACGGGGGTACGTATCCGGCTGCCATTTGTGCATATGCTGCGAACCGGTACGTGGACGCTAGCCTGACAATCAACTTCCTCGCCTTGCCCGACGGGCATGGGATAAGGTCGGCCGTATCCTCGCACTAGCCAGGGAAACAACTTTATTTTAGTTGTCACCGACTGATTTACTCGCTGAGTAGAGGGGTTTCCTCTGCGGGCATCCGATGCCCCTAAGCTGATTCAGAAATTCAAAGAGGAAGTCTTCAGCCGCTACGATTATCCTCGACGAGTCCTTAGTGACAATGGCTCACAGTTTGCTGACCTCGCCTGGGCCGAGGCCAGCCAAGGGTGGGGTTGCGAGTTGTGAACTACGCCAATCTATCACCCGCGCGCAAACCCCACCGAACGCCGGTATCCAGAACTCAAGATAGAGTTAAAGCTTCGCTTACATCAAGGCAACCAGAGAACCTAGGACAAGCATTCACGGGATCTGCTTTTCGGTTCACGAAGAAGGCGTAACACAGCAACGAGAGTCACTTCCAGCTATCTCGTCATGGAAAAGACGATTCTCCGCTCAGGAGAGTGGAGCCTCGAACAGGTTCTCAACCGACTGAAGAACAGCACGGCTTGCTTGCGACAGGCCGCGTATCAAGCTAAGTATGCTGCCGCACCCACGTTACCACGATTCTTTCCCGGTGATTCGGCGTACGTGTCAAACCACCAGCTATCAAACAAGGCTGCTGGTTTCAACGCCAAACTGGCTCCAGCCCGACTTAGCCCCTTCCAGATCCTGGACCACATCGCTAGCGATGTATACTGGGTCTGGAAAGACAACATCGCCCAGAAGGTGAATGACAGCACCTCGAAACCGGCACTTAATCAAGCCGCCATGATGCCAACCGTTGCTAATCAAGAACTCGACGGGAGAAACCAGCACGAGCTCGTGGCCAACGAGCACGGTGCCGACGGATAGTCGTACCCACAAACAGCCGAAAGCGTCGACGGAGGCAGAGACGTTTACACCTTCGAAATCTTCGACGAGGAGAGGACGGATGGCGACAGCTCGTCTCATCCACAGCACGACGACTCCATCGAAAGCAGCGACAGAGAGGAGAGCGAATTCAGCCCGGCCGGGCGTCGACTCAGCAACGCCGGTGCCGCTGTGAAAGCGCACCACCATTAGCCAGCGGAAACGGACGCGCTTCCCAGAAGCTCGACGAAGGAGACAACGAAGATACCGGTAACATCAGAAGGCGTTACGGCTTGCGACCACGCGTCTCGGTCGCACACCGTGACGCGCGACCATAAGCTCTTCGGAGGAGGCGCTCGTGGATTAGATCGCAGTTATGTACAGGTTAGGCTCGCGCAAGTTACCTCGTAGGGATATTTTATTTCTGTATTTTTCATCGGGCCTGCCACGACGCACCCCGGTCAGTTGTAACTAGAAATCAAGGATGGCTACCGCCAGGTACCAATCAACTTCGATTTCATGTGTTTAGTTTCAGATATAATTTTCATGATAGGCCGTTTACTGGGGTTCAGAACACATTTTCTTCAACACGCATGGTGACCAAGCTCTATCCGGGCAGGTTCGGGGTTTTTGTAGGCCATAGACCTAAACTGAGAACCTCTGCAAATCGAAAATCGTCTGCGTGACTTTCCACTCAAGTTTTCTCATGAAAATTTGAGTGAAAGGGGCTGACGTGACAAATTGCCAATTTCAAGACGTTTTCAAAAGACGAGCTTGCTCACCCTCCGCAAGTCATAGCCATTAACCAAATTTCCCTTCTCTCGCAAGACCGCCGGTTAACGACCGGAAAATCCCCGTTAGTCACGCAAAAAGCACGTGATCACTCGCTGGCCGTCGTGTTACGCTTCTCTAGCGGGCGTGTCCGCGGCACGATCGACACGTACACCAATGATGTCTCTCTCACTCTCACGAGCACTTTCTCTTCTTCCTTTCCAGCATATTCTTTCTCTGTCTCTGGCGTCCTTCTTTCTCTTTCAGACTCATTGGAAACATAGCCAGGGGCTCTCAACCGGTGAGTAAAAACTTTATGTAAATTTAACAGATCATTCCTAAAAAATTACTTGATTAACCTAATAATATAAGACCTTTTTTTGAGAAAAGGTCAAGTAGTTATTTTTCTTTTAGAATTCATTTTAGCAAACAAAGAAACATTGCAACCTGAGAGAATAGTGAGGACGGCCTTTCCGATTAAAATAAGTAAATAAAAACCACATTACATTGGTATATGTGTGAGTATATATATATGTAAGTATATATACACATATATCGATGTTTAAAATTTAACTATATGTTTTATAATTTTTCAGCTAGTATTAATTTTCTGTGCGGTCAACAATGTCTTTCTCCTCTGTAGAATTTATTTACAAATTAATCTTCAAATCTATATTATAATGGTTATTCGGGGCTTCGATTTTTGATAGATTTTTGTTTGCTTAAATTTTTAATAATGAGTATTATTAACAATAACCCTGAAAAACCATTCTAATCAACGTCGCTGCACTCCGTTTGGGAAGAATTGAAGCCACACCCTTACAGGCCAACATAATTATATTTCATTAATTTTCAATAATAATTATTATTTTTAAAAGTTAATTGCAACAATTTAAATATAAGGCATACTTTGTATCTAGCATGGCGAAGATGCTCGGGATCCAAGGCAGTGCGAACAGTAGGCCCCTTTTTTTCGTTCGCCGTCGACCACCGAGAACGCGTGATCCCCGTCCTCACCGGAGGCCGACGACTCATTTTATCCACTCACGTTACCTCTGCCACGCTTTCACGTGGAAGCACGATACGTTTTTCCACCAATCAACATAACGCGGCAACGACGGCCCCGACAAATTTCCCGGGTCTCGCACCCTGCTCTTCCTCCGTCATCAAGTTTCTCCTCGCTCAGGCCTGTCTTGGCCCGTTACAGCGCATCAGCCAGAAAAGACTCCTTTGTCTCAACCAGGCCCTTGTTCGGCCTCTTCCAGACCAATAATCATAGCCAGGACGGCCGACTCCTCCAGCGTTCTCTCCGTCATTTCTCTCGTGGATCTGCTACCCTAGGCCTCAGGGTCACATCCTCTCCTTACCTGACCTTGGATATCCTACCCCCCCCCCCAAACCTGAAAGCAACTCTTAAAGGGGGATATTAGGAGAGTCCAGTAGCCGCCACCCACGAGCCAATGCAATGTTGCACAGGATATGGCAGGTTTACACAAATGTGTTAAGAGGAACGCCGCCTCTCAGACGCCCCGTCCGAAAAGCTCCTAGGCTCATTTCCCTTTCCTCATATTTTTTCTTTCCCCCACCCTCTCTTCTCTCTCCCTCGCAATTTTCTCTCTCTCGTTCTCCCATTCTCACGCAACGAGAACACCTTCTCCGATCACCTCGACCAGGGCAACTGTAAATCGGGACGACACAAATTATTGCCCCCCCCCCCGAACATTTCGAGCATCCCCCCCCCCAAGAGTCACACACACACACGGGGCAGATAACATTAAGATCAAATAACATTAAAAATTTCGATAGTAAATTTTCTGAGGAAAAATTTTCGGAAAAAAATTTTTCCCCAAAAAATGTCAAAAGAGCTATCGGCTTCAATAACAACAATAACATTGGAAATTTCAATAGTAAATTTTCTAAGAAAAAATTTTCTAAAAAAAAAACTTTTTCCCAAAAATGTCAAATGCACTATCGACTTCAATAACAACAATAACATTGAAAATTTCGATTGTAAATTTTCTGAGGAAAA